>JAHLSL010000075.1:5517918-5602256 GCA_025920805.1 Petroica traversi | reverse complement strand
CATCCATCCATCCATCCATCCATCCATCCATCCATCCATCCATCCATCCATCCATCCATCCATCCATCCATCCATCCTTCTTTTCCTGGTAAAATGATGCATGTCCTTGGAGCCTGAGCCCCTGGGGTCTGTGTAGCTGGGGGTGCAGTACGAGGGCAATGAACCTGAAATGTTTCTCATGCACAGGTGAGACAGGACAGAGAAGAATGTGTTATTAAAGCCCATGCTGCCAGCTGTGCCATGTGGCTTCAGGGCCCCAAGAATGGCATTTCCCATGTAAACTTTCATTCATTCTTTGGGAGAGGAAAAAAAGATATTCTGGCATTGCCTGCATGATCTAAGATTTTATTTACCTTAATCTGTTACTTCATTTGCTCTCTGTTTGCTGCCTCTCACCTCTTTTGTATGTTTTCCCTCTTGCTTGATTTCTTAATGAAATGTGATTTCCACAGTTTTCTGGCTCCTTCGAATCATCAACAAAAACCTGGCATGGCTTTTTTTAAAGACTTCCTACTAATATACATGTAAAATAACTTTAATCAATGCTTCTCTTGGGGAATTCCTAAGCAATTGCTAGAACACATCTAATTATTGTGCTGTTACTTTACCATTCAGTCATTACTCTTCTGCGTAGTCGTAACTTTTGCTAAATATTAGCTCTCTGATGAGCACCCCTGTTAGGCTGGTTTGTTTTTCAAGAAAATGTGTAATTTACTTAATTAGTTCCATTCATTTGTTTAACTCCTTTTCTGCCATGTTACCACTTTTGACACCATTTGGCATTTCTAACTTAAAGCCTGAGAGGAACTTCTAAAGGAAGAAGTAGGTGGCTTCATCTTGTGAGTGCTTACTGACCATGGGGAAAATGGTCAGTACCTTTTTCCCAATGGATAAACCCCCAAAATATCAACAGCTTTCATTTCTCAGGAGGTTTAGAAAAGGGCAGAGTGTATATTATTTTCTGAGAATTATTCAGAAAAGTTTGGGGTGGGGAGGGTGGTGCTTTGCTGTGGTGGTGAGAATATTTGGGTTTTTGCAAGGTGATTAAATGCAGAATTTTGCTGATGTTGGTTGTTTTGTTTAAAATTAAACATAATTTCTTTTCCCTTAGACTAATGGAACTATAGAACCTTAGCTCAGGTAAGAAGGAACTTTGAAGATCATCTGGTCCAACCTTCCATGGGAATGGGAGCCTAGACAAGATTATTTAACACCCTGCCCACATCTCTAGGGAGGTTGTTCCAGTGAATGATTGGATTTCTAGTGCTGAAAAAATGTCTTTCTAACGTTGAGATGAAATCTCTTGCAGTTTATAGCTGTTACCCCTTGTCTTCTCCTTGTGGCTCCTTCAGAAGAGGGAGCTTCAGGCCTCTCTGTGCCTGCCCTTCAAATAATGAAATACTGGGACAGGGCCCCTCTGAGACTTCTCCAGAGAAAAAAGATCTAACTCTAGTAAAGACAAAGGCAACAAATGTATTGAGAGTTCTGCCTTGCCAGCATTATGATGATTAGCAATGGCCCTGCATCTTCCCTTTGCTTCCACTTCCAGCCCATGGATCTGGAGATCCCTTGTTTCTTGTGCTTGGCATCCTTGGGCAATTTTGGTTCTAGATGAGCATCAGCCTTCCTGTCTGGGAAACCTTTCTGGCTTCTAAAGCAGTTCCATTAGAGATGTATGTAACTGTTATCAACTGTAATATGTTTTCCATTTTCAAATATTCAGAAAAATAAGTTTGTTTCCCCTCTGCACTAGCCTTGGCTTTTGTCTGTGTGCAGTGAGGTGGTGTGTGCTTAGACACTGTCACTTGGAGTAGTCTGTGGTAGTTCATTATTGTTACTATTGCAATAATTATATTAGTAAAGCAAAGCTATCACTAAGGTCTGCAATGCCAGCAGAAGCTTCTTGCAATTTATTTAACACTGGGTACTGACAGGTAATAATGGCTTGAAGAAGTGTTCATAAAAGACATTTTTCCCCCTAACCTGGTTAGAAAGGTTCTTATGAAATTATTTCAAGCACTGTATCTTATTCAGATTCTGTAAAATAATAGATTCTCCTGTAATGGAGTAGTGTGGGGTTTTTTTTTCCTTGATCAAGTCTCTGCTGACCTTTTTGGGATTATTTCCACCTCGGCTGCACATCAGTGCACCTGAGCAGTAGCACAAACTGCACAATCCCCACAACTGCCCCATCCCAGTGTGTTCAGCACTAGGAGGGGCTGACGCAGGAAATCTCTGCTCTCTTTTTCCTTGCACTTTCCTGCCTTGCTCTTGTGTCCTGTTCAGTGGTGCATGGACACGGGCAAGGTGTACAGATCCAGGGGAAAGGGCAGCCTGGGAATGTGCTGGCTATTCCATCATCCCAGCACTTCTTTGCTCAGTGATTCACAAGATTGTATTAGTAGCAAACCTGACTGGCATTATCTCCCCGTATTTGGGGACAAGTGGGAAAAAAATGCTACTGGCTACATTTACTGAATAAGGGGAGGGGAGATATTTGTCCTCCTGTGGGATGGTCATGGGTACCAATAGCAAAAATAAAAGAAAAATGAAATATTGATGGAATTTCTCATGCACCTGACATTATGTGTAGTGCTGTGGGAAACTCTAGGTGGCTTAGTTGTCATCTGTATATGATCTATTGTAAAAACTCCTCCTTTTAGACATTCTCAATCTCTGCTTAATGAAGAGACAGGCATCATGAGAGCAGTTTGTAACAAATTTATTAGCCAGTCATATGCATTTAATTAATGTATAGCTCTGTATTCTACTTGCAGGCAAAATTAATAAAGAACAGAAACAGATGGACGCTTTTATCTCGCTGAAAATGAAGACACACTTAATTTTCTCTGCTGCTGATGTAATTCCAGACTGATCTGCTGCCAGAGGTTCTGGTGGTAAATTTGCCTGCTGAATTTTTCAAGGTGTAAAGAGCAATTGGATCAAGCCTGACTAGGACAGGTGGCACTACAATCATTCCCAGGGTAAAGAGGCCACCTCACCTGCCCTCTCCTTTACCTTTGAGTGTTATTTAAAGTATTTCCTTAGTGTCTGGAGAAACCTAAACTGGGAAGGCAATCAGGGAGCCAGTCAGGGGTTTGTGCTGGGAGGATGCAGGCTCTGTGTGACCTAAATGATCAGTGGGGGCTGGCAGATCAGTCGCACGGGGGTGGCTCCCTGTCACCTCAGCAGCTGCACACAGGGATCCTCTCTAATGCCTCGTGTGGTGTTACTGGAGAATAATTTAACATCCCAACAGCAGCTTTGATCTGATTAATGCACCCCAGCAAGGGTTTCCACAGGAATCAGCCATGGGATGCTTTGGAGTGTGTGAACCTACCATTAAGGCGCTACAGGTGGTCTTTTCCTGCTAGAAGGGTAAAATAATGTAACTCCATATTGCTGAATCCTCCTGGAATTGTGCACTGTGGGCAGCATAATCCCTGAGAATGCATTTGTGTTTTCTTTAGTCTTGAAGTCACTTATCATCTGTGGTTTTCTCTGTCACCTCTGTGTGTTAAGATGTTAAAAGAGAAAGGCCAAGACTCTGCAGTTATAGTAATTCAAAGCCAGAAAAAGACCCAAGAATGTCAGGGTTTTCTACAGTGTTTATCCAAGGAAAAAGGTGTCCCAAATGAGACACCTCAACAGCAGAACAAGGAAGTAACTTTGAGAAGAGCTGAGCAGGTACTCTATTTCTTTCCAGCCTTTCTCACCCAAACCGGTGCCCCAAACCAAAACCAACCAACCATCAACAAATATCAAACCAAAAAACCCACCCCAAGAAAACACACAAAAACCCAGCTAATAAGTAGCCAGGACTGTCAAAGCATTGTCATTTGCATAAAAACAGTTTTCTTTTTACTTCCTCCCCTTTTTTTTCTGAGTCAAGCTCAAAATTATTTTTAAACTGGAAGACTTTAGAAAGCTAGTTGCTTACTTTCCATACACATTATTTGTCATAGTTTGACAGTTCACAAAACGTGTACGTTTGGATGAAACGGCTTTTTTCTTTATGGAAAAATTTCCAGCCTGTTCAATTTTTATTTAAGTGGCTCCAGCATGTGAAGCAGTGTGTTATATTTAGTTCTTCTGTAAGGTGCTACTCCTAATGAAGCTGTGCAGTGGACTATTAAGTAATGAACCATAGGTGTTTTTCTTGAGACAATGAAAAAAGGAAGGAAGTATCAAACAAGGGGAATAGGAACAAAGAGATTTCAATATGGGGAAAGGGCAAAATCAGTGGACCTGGGAATACTGCTAGGCTCTCTGCCACCATTAAAATACAAAAGAAAAGCATATGGTGAACTGTGACACAATATTCTGCATAATCAGATAATTTAGCAAGATTTAGTGGGTTGCTTTATGGCTGAAGCATGGAATAGAGTAATAATTTTTAATCTGTCACTTCCATTGACTTTGACTACACAGGACAATTGCCGCTTGATCTACTCTACAAATCCAGACTGGTCACATTCTCACTTAAGCTGTGCTAATTCAGGTTGTCAGAAGCTCAGATTAATTGGTCCTAGGGAAGCCCTGCCATGTCTGCTTTCCTCTGACAACGTCTTCCCTACTTAGGGCTGGGAGACAGATATGGGAACTGCAGTGATGCCTCAGCTCTGCTCTGGGAACCTACAAAGCAAGCCTTGGATGACCAAACAAAGGCAACAGTCCCCGCCCCGAGGTGACCCAGATCCATCTTAATGCTGGAAAGGCCTTGGCTGGGGTGAGGAGATGACAGTTTCCTCCATCTTTTAGCAGTATCTCCACCTTTATGTTCATTGTTGGATGTAGCTTTGGGTATCTCACACAGACACACACCTCTGGTTGTGTCCTGTGAGGATTGGTTGTCTCAGTCAAATGGTTTTTGCTCTTTTTCTTTGCCATTTCCCAGGTTTTCCCTGAAGCCCTTTTGTTGATTTCCACCATACATTGTCCACAAAACCTCAAAAATTCCTCCTCTCCCTTTCTTTTCCTCCTGTCCCCTCTTGCCTATTTTCCTTTGCCACTCTTTCTAGGAGCACATTGTGTTCTGCATGGATTTAAAGCCCTGCTCTGAGATTTCATGCTTCAGGTCAATTACTGCTTACTCATGAACCAGGCAACAGCTGAGTAATTCACCTTTACAGAGCTCCTGACACCCAGAGGGGACCAAAAGACTGAGTCTGAGAATGGCATCACCATCAAGGTGACTTCTGAGGCACCAGAGCACTAAATCTGTTTTATCAGCTGCACTGAGGGCTCTTACATTCAGGCACCTTTTTTTGTTTGGATGAGATTTGTGTGGGTTTTTTATGTGTTTGGAATTTGTTTTTGTTTTATTTTGGGGTTTGCTTGTTTGTTTTTGGTTTTTTTTTTTTTGGTGGGGTTTTGTTTGGTTGGTTTGGGATGGTGTTTTTTGGTGGGGTTTTGTTTGTTTTGTATTTTTTTTAATGTGTGCTTTCTGATACACTACTAAACAGTGACCCTTGTCTCACTTTTTCTCTTTTCAAGTGCCTCCCAAACAGAGTAATTCTCACAGCCAAAACACTGTGAGCATTAGCAGCGCTGTGAGGATTTCATCCTACAATTTAAAAAGAAATGGTGCTTGACATCAAATAAAAAAATATTTCCTTAACCTTCCTCTGTGGAAACATACAAAACAGTTGCTCTGAATGTATGGTCTAAGACAAAGGTGGAGTATTTCATTCATCTGCCTTGTCTTCAGGGTGCACAATGAATCTGTAGCCAGACAGGCATAAATCTTGCTTAGAGTATTCCAGCCACACAAATAAACATGACTTTCTGTCTGAAAACTGAGAAGTAAATGAAAGATGCTGAGAGGAGAAGCTGCAGGGTTTAGTAGCTGGGCTGCTAAGTCTGCCTTCTTCTCTTATTCCCTTTATTAATCATGTGTATCTTCAGTAAGTCTCTCCTACTCTCTGAATCAGTTTTCTTTACTGTCCTATTGCTCCATCTGTGACCCATGAAATCTTGGTTTTTCTCTGTGTGCTTCGTGCAACAGGCTGCAGTGAGCAAAGCAAGAGAAATCCATGCAGGGCACTCAGAAATGTGTGCTTGCCAAGGGGCTTAACCTGGCTTCTCCTTCTGTGCTTGCAGCCAGATGTGAAGGTGGCACTTGCAGATGTGATGACAAAACCTTCACCTCCACCCACAGCACTGGGAATGTCAGATTCTTAAGAGCAGGAGAAAAATCTCCCTGTAAAATTGCTGAGCTGTCTGCATGTGGCAGAGTGAAGCCCACGATTTGAAATTTTACTGTATTTTGTATATTTTGAATATCCTGACTGTCCCTCTCCCCTTGGTGCTGGCTGTGCTGCACACATCAGCACGAAGATCCTGCTCCTCAGGATCTCTGGGCTATAAATCCCTATGTGCCATTCAAATAACAAGGAATCATCAGATAATCTCTCATGAAGCTAATGGTGCTTCAAATGGCTGTACAGATTATAGTTCTTAGCAATGCTGAGGTTTTGCTATCCTAAGTATCACCTGCTAATGGCCCCTCCTGTTCACACACTGCTGATCACAAAGTGGGCCATTGTTTTTACCTGCAGAGCTGGAATTTAATGGCATTAGAACTGTAAAGAAAGCTTGGTGATATATTAAGTGGAATACCATTTCCAGCTTCCTTACTGCTGCTCTTCCTTCAAGAGGAAGTGTTGGGTATAAATTTGGGAGAAATGAGAAATTATGTGGTTTTCCTTTCTGAGGAAGCACAGGCGGATTTGCCCTCAGCAGTCCTCTCCCATTATATGCTCAATAACAGACTGAAATAGGTTTAATATAATTGACTTAGCATTGTGGGAGGGTACTTTGCCAAGTAGTGAGAACTGGTTTGTGCCAGCTTGAAAGGTCATTGCTGTGTAAGAGTGTCCCTTCACACATTATCTGTGAGCATGGCCTTTGATCCAGTGTAATTGATTTTAAACTCTGATAGCCTGCCAAATTGATTTATAATATGAATTACTGATGGGAAAGATTCTTGAATTCAAAAGTAAGTGGCAAAACTTCATCAACACAACCGACCTTTGTTTGCAGTCTCTGCCTTCCTTGTGTTTAATTAATGCTTTCCACAGGAACTGGTGGAAATCCTAGAAGGCAATTGTGGAAAATAAAGGCACAAGTGGGCATTTTGCCTACCACATCTGTTGTAAGAGAAGACAATGTGATGAAAAGCCACTTTAATTAGCAGCAGCGATGGGTCTGTTTCTGATCTCATACAGGTAATTCTTTTGTGTGACTTTATATATTCATTTATTTCTGAATTACATCCTTTTCACTGCAGTCAAAATTATACCTAATGTCCTCATGATACAGAGAATCTTTTGACTAGGGAACTACCTAGAAGCATGCAGTAATTTGAAAAAAGAAGAAAGCCCACCAGAAAAAAAAAAGAAAGAAAAAAAAAAAAAGGCAGCTTCTTGGAGATTGAATACAAAGAAGTAATAGAACAGTTTCCTATATAAGAGTGCAAAAAGAATGAAGTCCAGGCAAATGCATGGGGTTGGCTGGTGCTTGCAGGAAGGTCATCTGGTTTATAAGGATCAAATGAGGCTGGAAAAAAATCTGTAACACTGGAATGAATAATTTCATTCTCCACATAGAGCAGCAAATACGAAAAGGGAAGTTTTTGCCTTATCTGAATTTCAATAAACACTGATATGTGGTAGAATGCCATGCCCTGAGATAATTTTCCTGTGATGGAACAAATCCTTTTTTGTGTGTTTATCTCTGTGTGGTTGGGCTATTGCCCAACAGGGTGGTGAGCATATTTGCCCTGCTTGTAGTTCTGCATGTGAACTTTGGGGGTGAGGGTGGCAGATAACTGCAGATGAGCTGGTCCAGCAAGTGAGCAAACAGAGCTGTAATAGAGAGAGGGACTTCCACAGTCTGCTTTGAACTTCAGTGCCTTGTCTGCATTGTTGCTCATTATTTCCTTCCCATGAACTGCCATATGCTCAGAGAACCCTTCCAAAAATGGGTCATGCAGGAATGGCACTGCTTGCTCCTCTGTGTAGGTCAGTTATTTAATTCTGAAAGGCATTGAGCAGCATGAAACTGTGAGAATTATAATGAAATGGAGCAATCAAGCAAAAACTTGGGCCCATTTACTTTTGTCATCTTCTATTAGTGTCCTTATTAGTGGTGAGTGCTGCATGAGTCTCTTACTGTCAAAGCCTAAAAGTGACCCTTTTGGGTCACTTTAGTAGCCAAAGGACTGGATTGGCCCAAACAAGAAATATCTTTACAGTACCATCATTGGCTTTGGAAATGGTTCCAGCAGTGATGTGTGGGTCTGTTCACATTAGTAAGCTTAAATTTCTATTGGTGTTTAGTGAAAATAATGATAAGAGAAATCTTTATTGATCAGTGTGATGGATGTACCTGTTTCATCTCATGTCTCAAAAAGGGGCAGGAAAAGCTTCAGTTGCAAGCTGTTTTCAGTGGCTGATGGTTCTTGGTCTGGCAGAGAATTTGGTCTCACAAAGACAAGTTTTAGAGAAAGGAATAATAAAAATATAGGTAGTTTGCTCTGATAAACTGAGACACATGGTCTCCTGTATTCAAATTCTACCAAAAGTGTTTATGCAGGCTGTAGTTCGAAGCCACCATCAGATTAGCGGCAGACTCAGGGACCTGGTAGATAAGGAAATTGAAAAGAAATAAAATGTTTCACAGGAAATATTCTCAGAGCAGGTGCCTCACTTCTTTCCTGTACAGCATGATTTCCATTTTGATGCTCTCAGCTAACCACATGTCATCTATTGCAAGAAAATTTTGTGACATTCAGAGCAGTCGAGCACATTTGTCTCCAAGCATTTAGCCTGGTTTTGGACTTTAACCACTGATACAGAAATGTTGTGTATTAAAAACTGTCATGTAAGCCCTGAAATCCTCATCTGAGATCTTCTAGGAAAGAAAAAATGTGTAACAAGGGATATCTGCTGAAGCCAGGACATGTGCCTCCAGCCAAGAACATGGCACAGATGTGTCATTTGAGGAAAAAAGGGAAGCTCCTGATGAACCTTGAAGATCTGTGCTGGGGTTTGCCCTCTGAGAGCCACTGAACCTTGCCCTGTTGCTTCCCAGTTTGGTAAAGTCACAAACATTAGGAATTTTTCCGCCCTGTTGCCAAACCCAAAGTATTTTTAAGAAAAAATACCTTAACCAACAGAGAATACCTTAACCAACTTCAAAATTCACTGGAGTTGTAGAGAACAATAATCATCTTTTCTAAAGCAATGCACAGTTAGAGAATTTTTCTGCCACACTTCCACTGATGTGAAGGACATGGTCAGAGAAGAGTGTTGTGTCAGTTCCCCCTGTTTTTATCAATTTTGCTTATCTGGTCTCCTTTAGCAATAGTAACTCTGTGTGCCATAAGGACTGCTTTACTTGCTCTCCTAGGTCTATAACTCAAAATGTCAAAAACTTTTAGTTTAGTTTAATTTTTTCTTCATGAAATTGATTATAAACCAGTGATTTTGAACTATCTTTTAGTGCTTTCAGCTTTGCTCGAAATAAAAGAGCCCATCTTTTTCTTTTAAGCCAACCAGGTTTGGTGTGAAAAGATAGAGAGAGAAAGAGCTATTAAGAATTGTCCAACAAAATTACCAAAGCATGAGCATTACCCTGGCTGAGACTAGTAAACATTTCCATAAAGATCTAAATGAATGCAGTTTTCACGTCCTTTTTTAAATGTTTTCCTACTGCCCTCTGCCACATGCTTGCAGAGCAGGAGCAGATTGCATGGTCTGCTGTTGTTAAGTGGAGTCAGTTCAGCCAAAATGACACTGCTTCCTGCTGGTTCCACTCTTACAGATATACTGCTCTTAGGATGACTATTCCTGTTTTTCTCACTTAATTACAAAAATTAATGCTCCCAAATGCTTCAGGGAGAAAAACAACACTTTTCAGGAGTCTCCAGAAAGGGAAAAAATACCTCATCCCTCATTTAGATGTAGAAGATTTGATTAAAAGTGATAAATTATTAGGTCCTAATAGATATTTATCTGTATCTACATCCTGAACAGAATCATTTACACTAAGCCAGACATCATATTATAGAGATTGGAAAAACAGGAATTTAAATCCCTGTCCCAGGACAAACAAATGAACCAATAAAACTCCAAGGTGTCTGGGGATGAAGAAACATTAAACAGTTTTTTTCCTGGGGCTGAGCCCTTGTGGCTCTGTTCAGCTTCTCTGAACAGCTGAATATCTTGGGGACTGCAGTGGTGTGTCCTTGCAAGGGGCAACAGCCAGCATTTATTATCTTGGGAGGAGGGAGGTGGTCAGGGCTGATTGATTGTGTGCTCTAGAGGGCAACAGCTCTGGTTCTGGACATCACACGAGTTTCCCAAAGCAAAAATAATTTTCGTTTTCTTTTTTGTCCTCCCTACAAAAGTTCTGCTTTGAAGATCCTTCTGCTTAAACGTGTGCTTTCACAGGAGGGAACATTGTTTTTGTTGTGGGCCCAGACTCTTTTTATTCCTCTGGATGGGTCTGGGTCTGATGATGTTTGTGTTTCTGATGAAGTCCATAAAAAATTGGACGTGGCCTTTTCTTTCTTCCAGTGGGTGCCTGGCAGAAGCATTGTGCTTGTGAAATCCATGGACTCGGCACAACAAAAAGGAGCCAAGCACCAGCCTGGACACACTTCCAGCCTAGCAGGCAATAACAATACATTTGCTGTGCTTCATCTATCCTTTGATTTTAAAATGATTGACAGCTTGTAGCTGCCATCTGTCAGTGGAAAATCTCGTTATTACAAGAAAGCAATTTACTCACAGAATTTGAAAGGGGATTCTCCCCTACTGCCTTCATTGTTAAGATGCAAAACACCAACATGATAAAAAAATGTGGTATCCATCACTTTACGATTTTCTTTTGTATCCCTTGATGGGATCATGCATCTGCCCCAGGCACTTGCATAGAACAGTTTGAAAAATGCTTCTGTGAAGTGTTAATGGGGCTTCATCCAGTTGTTGAAGAATAACATGAATGAAATTCCCTTTTAAAACAAAATGTGAAGTTGGGGATGGTCATAGAAAAGTCTATTTTGTGACTGATGTAATAAATTTTCTCCCCATCCATTCATAATCAAGATGAAGACACATTTGTAACACTTTTCTCTAAAAAGCCTTTTTTACCTCTGGATGGGTTTGAGCCTAAACAATTACCTCCTCTTCAAAGTAGCCACCAGTTCTAGGAAGACTTACTGAAGTACTGATGCTTTATCAAATCTGGGATTTAAGGAATGGCTAGAACATCTCTGGAATGGGAGATTGGAGTGTGGGCTCTGAAGCCGGACAAAGTGTGTTTCTGTATGCACTGGCCAAGAAAAAAAAAGCAGGAATTGTGCAGTGAACACACAAACCCGGGATCTCTGGGAGAGGGGGAAGAGCTAACCTGGAAAAGACAGGACTAGATAAAAATAAAGGAGTTGAGTTAGACCAAAGGAACCCACCTGGTGTGTGCCCCTTTGTCAGGAGCATCCTGGGAAGAGCAGAGGCAGCTTCAAAGAGCAAAAGGCAGAGCAGTGCCTGGGGGAAGTGAAGCTTCCCCAGCATCTTGTGAGAAGGGAGGAGCTGCAGCAGTGCTGCTGCCAGGATGCTCGAAACTGGTTATCCAAAATCTGAGAGACACTGATCACCAGTATTGGCTTTTCTTATCAGAAGCAAGATTACACTCATAGCGCTGGAAATGTCACAGCTGAATGGTTCTGTCAAAAATTACTGGTTTGTCAAAACCAACACACTTCATGGACATTTGTCAGTTCAGAGGAAGTTGTTTGGAAAGGCAATGAGAAAACTTTGAAGGAATCAGGCAATTTGATTCAATTCTTCAGTATGGAATGTTTCAGCTTTTCTGTTTCAAAATGTTAGCTTCATTTTTTTTTTTTTTTTAGTAGTCAATAGAATGTGGCTGGGTGGACTGAAAAGTTTTAAATCAACGAAATACCTCTGAATGATTAATTCAAGCTTTTTGCTTGAGGTGGTAGCCTTTTTTTCCTCTTATTTTCTACATAATTTTGTTCCAAAATAGAAGAAGTGGTGAAACTCTCTTTGGGGAGGGGGGGAACCTAAGCAACATACATTCTGTTTCTCTTTTTGCTCCAGATAACTTATTCGTCACACACTTGGCAAACTGCTCTTCACCTGCAATGATTTCCACCAAAATATGCAGCTTATAGACATCTGAGAAGATGTAAGCAGACTTGGTAATAATCCATGCTCTTTTTCTGTCAGTAAATGTTCCAGTCTGAAACAGAAACAGTTTGATGTCTAAATCCTGTGTTGTTATTACAAAGTTTGCATGCAGAATCAATAAATGCTCATCTGGGTGCCCCCTTACTAACCTGGAGACAGCTCCAATGCCCTGTCAGAGCCACATTCTTTAATTCCAGAAGAAAGTAACAGTAAAAAAGTAAAAATTAAACTGAAGTGTGAAGGAAGCTGTTGGAGTTAGACCCCTGTTCACTGCTTTGCAGAGACAGGTCAAGGAGTAGGAATTTCTTTTTCTCTGGGAGCAGGAGTCAGATCAGCATATAATCATGTCTTCACTGAATGTAAAACTCTCTGGTACCCTGTGTGTGTTTTACAAGCAGGGAAATGATTCGAAGAATATGCTGACCTCATCAATTTAGGAGTAGGAAGAGTCAATCCAATTTTAGGGCTGTGCTTTCCCAGGGGGTGCGGGAAATTTTATTAACTTTCTACAAAAGCTGTCTCAGGAGCTCTAGTAACAGCCAAAACCTTTTACTTGGCATGATGCCATCCTAATTAACAAGAAAAGGCATTGGGAAGAAGTTTGCAGGAAATAAAAGCAGGGATGAAAACTGGCAGCATGGCAAGGGAAAGATGCAGAACCACACATGATGCCTTAGAATTCCCTCTACTTCCAAAAAAACACCTGTGACTGAGCTTGGCATAGTGCAGGAGGGATTCTCACAAGTGCCTGGTCCATCAGTAAATACTGCAGGCGGAAGCTACACTGGGAGTGCAGGCACCTAGGGAAACATTTGCTGTGCTGCTATAGCCTTGGAAAATTATCTGGTCTGTGCCAAGGGACCCCTCTGCAGAGGGAAAAAAAAACCCCTTTAATTCCCTAAGCAATCTTGTAGCCAGTCAGAGTTACTGGGGGGCTGGGATCCACCACACAACAAAATATTCAGCATCCCCAGCACTGGGTAATTGTGGGATTGCAGTCTCACACTCCTTCTGTGTCCTACAACACTGCAGAACTGCCACAGGTGTTTTACCCCAGTGAAACAAACTACTCTGCTAGACATTTCATAATGGGATTGAGTTTCTTTCTAGAAAATTCCTTTGAGCTGAGAGAAGCTGTTGCTTACACCAGCTGAAAGTCTTGGCTGAGGAGCCTTTAATGTAATAAAAAAAATAAATTAGTTGCTTCAGTCTTTTTTTGTTTTTTTTTTTTTTCAAAGTGAACAATATTTTAAGCATTACTTTGAACAATATTTTAAGTGGTATTTGTAAAAGATAGTTTTTCTTTCTCACTCTATGAAATGTTAAGATATGACATAATTAGTATTTATAGTCTCAGTGGTAAGACCGAATTTTCCTTCTAGATTGCTGGAAGTTTTCAAGATATTTTTGGTTTTAATTTTAAGAAGAGGCTGTGTTTCTTGGGGAGTGGGGTGGGGGAAGTAAAACAATTTGAAAGAAAAACATAGAGGGTTTTTGTCCTGACCTTCCTGACCTCCTATATTCTATTCCCTTTTCTCAGTTATTCATCTATAAATTTTGCCATTCCACTAGACAGGAAGAATAAGAAAGATGATTTACCAATAACCTCAGTATTTTTGTAGACCCTTATTTTAATGCTTACTTTCATTTTGTGAAATGAGATGTTGTGAAATCTTTGTTTTCCCTGACTCAGAGGTTCATGTTTTCTGTGACCAGCATAGTTCACGAGCAATACCTTTCATGCCATGGTGTCAGTGGAGATCCAGAGCACTTGGCTTTGCTGTTGCTGGTTTTTACGTTTCTTCTCCAGGAAATTAGGAAGACTCACAGAAATGCAAGCAATATTTCCTTACAAAAATAGAAGAAAATAGCAATAAAAGTTGGGCTGCCATGTGGAAAAGTTGGGGCCTTTTGTGTAACCAAAGAAAGTATGCCCTGTGTTTGCAGAACCTCTTTAATAAGTGAAAAATGGAACCAAGTTGGCCAGAAAGACTAATGGAAGTTGGGAGAAAAACAAGACTAAGGAATGTGCACACAGTTGCACCAATAAGTTTGAAGGTTACACAAAAGAGGGAAACAAAGTGCTTATCACAATTCATAAATGTGAATTACTATTCAAATACAGCTGGGTCTGTTGGTAACGAGCGCAACCAAACCCAAAGGTATTAAAGCAAATGGAGCAAACCAGCTGAACCAGCTGAGAAACTGAGCCATGATCATTCAAGCAAACAGATCTCTGGGGAGGGCTGGGAAGGGAATTGGCTTTGGGGTTAAAACAGGAACTGAGCTGCGAGATCAAGAACTTCATACAGCAGTATAACTGGAGAAGAAAAAGGGTTTCTAGCCTCTGACATTTCAGAGTCAGCTGGGCTTTGTTCAAATGTGGGGACACCACTGGAGTTATAAAAAGCTCCAAGTGCCAGCAGTTGTGCTTGCTGCAGTCCTACTCTGTTGAGTGTTGCAAACCTTAATTTGTTTTCATTTCTACTAATGAAAATAAATAGCAATGAGAGAACTCCAGGGAGGGTAGAAAGAAACGGCATTTACGTTTCAAAGCTTGGCAGCCCTGCTCTCTAGCGTGCAGTTGCGGTGCAAGGCAATGTTCGTGCCTTGTTAAATAAAAAACAAAGAGCGAAAGAAGAAAACAGGGCTGTTTTACCAGAGAGCACAGATTCCATCTCCTATTCACCGCTTTACAGATTCTTTGCAGTCTCTGGCCCGAGGCTACATGAACACGCATATCTGAATTTTAAATGCAATAGCTGAAACCTTTCTTTCCACCTTGAAAACACTGACAAAAGCATCACAAAATTCAGCCTGAAGTTGAAAGGTGTGGGAAGCTCCCTGAGAGTTAGGCAGGCAGCACACTGAGAGAGTGTGCTGCCTGCCTAACAAACAGAAGAGCCACTGAGGCTCCTTTTCTGCTCCAAAAGAGAATCAGAGCTTGAGCCCAGTGAGTTATTATGGAGGCCCTCAAGTTGTTGAATAGGAGCAACCCAGTGCATTCATCTGATGTCCTCCATCAGCTCTTCCAATTAGGCCCTGAACAGGGATCACTTCAAAACCTCCATCTCTGCTCTTGCTGCTAAGAACTTCAAGAGAAGTGGCAATTAAAAGCCTATTTTTCATCAGCACAGGGGCTGCTGCTTGTTTTGCAGGCCCAAGTCCTTCCTCAGGACTTGGAGGAGCCTGGCAGGCACGAGTGGAGCTCAGCCCCCAGATAAAGCCATGTGTGCCTTTCCTGTGGATGTCACACCACAGCAGATGCTCAAAAACTCACACCCGAGATGAGCAGCACGTGTGGCTCAGCGTGGAGCCAGCTGTCACCCTTCCCCAAGCTGTGACCTCACCAGATTTACCGCCCTAGCTGAACTGAGCCCAGTTTATGTTTGGCTCTGAAACCTCTTCAGAGAATTCAAAATAATTCAGGGAGTGGTGGTGTGGGTTCAACAGTGAACAATTCCCTCTCAATTTTGGACTAGTTTAAGAGTGGAGTTAGGAAGATATTGGCAGGAACTGTCCTTCAGAGGAGATATTAACCCCTTTCTGGGAAAATTGACACAAAACTTGCTCAAGAGAGAAGTGGATTGCAGGACTTTTAATATACAGTTGTCACTGTTTTTCTCCAAAACACAAGGAAAAGCAGAAAAGCACAAAGTGACTGCTCCACTCCCTGGCCTGACCTGCTCAACAAGGCTCTCCACCCTTGCTTTGTGTTCAGCCTCAAAAACACATTCTCTATTTCAGTGAACCCCTGAGTTTTCCCTCAGTCCTCACAGTCATTCTTTTCACACCTTTGTGTGGAAAAGGAGATGGAAGTAAGGGGAGCTGACCTCCATCATTCTGTGATTCTGTGATTCTGTGATTTTTTGTCTACTTGCATTATTTCCACATTCATTCCTTCATGCCCTTTCTTCTCCTTCCCTGCTCACTTTCCTTCCCCACACAGCACTGGCATTAGAAATGAGGTAACTCCATCTCAGGAGCAGATGAGTTCCTCAGAAATCTTCAGGCTCACCTTCTGCTTCCGGTTCTTCCACAGCTCCTGCACCAGCATGTCTCAGAGCCTCTGGCCACAAACCTCCCTGTGTTCCACTTCTGCTGCTGAATTTCCAAAGATTTAATAACTACTTCAACTTTCTGGATGACCAGTTTCTCTTCATGACAGCCTTTAAATCAGTTCTACATTCAATTAAGTGAATAGCTGCCCCTAATAACAGGGTATCTGGTACTCCACCCAAATAATGGGATTTCACTCTGTATCAGCGATGTGATTAAGTTTTTCCCTACCTTACATCTTTTATTTCATGAAAACTGAGTGAAGACAACTCTGTGGAGACAACACCACCTCAGGGAAGACCTTCCCACAGCTTGGAGCTGTAAAGGGAGAGAGTCACTCAGTTAGCATTTGGATCTCATGGAGCTGGAACTGTTTCCATTGGGACCTCTGAAAGAATCAAAAGGGCTTTGGTCAAGGCCCTAAGACTGACCCCTGTTGGAGCATCCTGGGTCACAGTGACAAACCACAGGGAGTCAAAAAAGCTTTAAAGTTGAAGGTGCAGTGTGATCACACAACTTTCTCTGTCCCTCATACAACAGGGAACTGAAGCAGAACCTGTGTTCTCTTGCTTTTGGTGTGAAAAACACTCTCTTCTGTTCATTTAGGCAGATAGATACTCTTTCCTTTCTCCTCGTAGCATGCTGCCTCATGCACTGTGCAACAAATGAAGGTGTGTTGGAAAGGAGACAGTGCGAGACAGAAAAATTGAATTTTAATGCTTCCTCCTGTTTTGCAAAACTGGTTTCTGTGAAAAATCAGAAATCCTGAAGTGATCTACAACCAAGTTACCGAAGAACTCATCACATTGCCACTGACACCCAGCTGTGCTAGCAGAGAGCTGATATACTACAGACTAGAGTGGTTATTCTTATCTGCAGCAAATGCAAATCACATTTAGATATGCAAACAGACTGGGGGAAAGAGGAGTACTTCAAGTACTTCGAAAACCTGAAGTCACTCAGCCTACTTCTTGGTAATTTTTTTTTCTTTAGAGCTAAAGTTTAGCATCCAATTTAACCAATGCAGAGAAATAATAAGAAACTTTCATATATATTGTTCATCATAAGAAAAAAGCTGGGCTGTGTGGAATGCTAAAACCATATTCTCAGTGGGGGAAAATGGATACAGAAAAAAGCAGCTGGATATGAACTTTGCAACAGTGATATATTTTACTCCAGTCCAGTGATCCATAGAAAAAGTTGCTGCAAATGTGGGTTTGCTCAGTGTACACAAGGCTGTGATATTTGAACTGCTGAGAACCTGAAGCTGACCTTTAATGTTATTCAGCAATTTGGTAATGACTCCTCTGCACTCCAGGAGCTCTTTGGAAGATAAGGTGAATATAAACTGAATAATGAGTAAAAGAGTTTGGCATGAATTTTTGAGAAATTAATGTTCTGCAAGTTATAAACCATTTTAAGCTTTACGTTCCTGATGGATTATAGTAATTATGTATTTATATGCATACGTATATATGTATACTCACATTTATACATATAAATCAGTTACAGCTCAAACTATGTATTCACAGGTGTACTTTTATTTTGCATCCTAAGATTTACCTAAGCAGGTGAAACAATTCATTACTTAGAAAGTATTAAACCATTAATCTTTTAACTCAAGTTTGGGGTTTGATTGAAATAAGGGAGGAAAACCATCCCCAAAACAGCTACTTCTCTGTTTTCATATTTCTTTTGCATTGATATTTCACTCAACAGGTTTTATGGCAAGTTTTATTATGGCCAAATGTTTGCAACAAATGTATTAACCCTTTTAACTGAAGGGGAGAAATAATAGTTGGAAAATTATTCCATGAGTATTACAACTTATTATCACACAGTGCCATTTCTTTACAACCCATGGTGAGAATAACTTAGAGTGACAGAGATGATCAGAGTGAACAGCTACAAAACTTTTATCCCTTGGAATCTGTAGGAGAGAGATCCTAGTGACACACCATGTCATGAATGGTAATTATTTTTATGCCATGGAAGGCCAATGATTGGAGATATGACCTCTATCAGAAAAACACCTGTCTGGGTAAATAATTCAACTCTATTACAAAGAAAGAAGGAAGCAATGAGGCGCTTTCAATCAATTTTTAATTGTACCCCCAAAAATGGAGATATGTCATGGTGATGTGAAGGGAAGGACAAAGATCATCCTATCAAGTTTGTTCACTGGAGAAAAAATATGCTTTTAAGTGGTGCTCCATCATTTCTTATTGAGCCAGCCTGCCTTGGTGGATGAATGAGTGCTGACTGTTGGAGGGGGAGCTGGCCCAGCTCCCTCAGTGATCACTGGTAGCTTCTCACCAAGTTTCATGAAGAACCAGAAATCCTCGGTTTTAAATCCTCATCCAAATGCTTGAAATTATAATTGCGCTCCTGGTATTCTGTTGAACCTCTGCACATCTTTTGTGTCTTTTTGTGGGTTTTTTATGGTTTTGGTTACTTATGGTGGTGCAAACTAAATTGCAACCTTTGCAGAGTAGATGTCAGCTGAAGTCAGGCACCCTGACCTGCCTCAGTAAGCCAGGAAGGGAAACAGGCATTTTTATATGGAACAATCCCTCTGACCTACTTTAGACATCTGGTTTAGTCTGAGACAACTCTCATGTGATAAGCACACATTTCTCCCCATCAAAACCACTAAGAAAGACTAGAAAGTGTGCTGGAAACCTCAGCGCATGCCTTAGTAATGCTTTCCTTGACCAAATGATTCCTCCCATGCGCTAAAAACAAATAAAAAGTGTGCCAGGCTCCTTGCTATAGATTAAGTGTGCTTGGGACTCAAGATCGCTGCAGACAGATTCAAGTAGGGACAGCCTGGCTGCTTTCTGTGGCCTGTGTAATTAATTTAATTAGGCAGTGGAAGGAGATGAGTGCAGAGAATTGATGAAGGCTGCAATATATGGCAACCCCCCAGATGGAGCACCCTTGGGGCAGTGCTGGGCCAGCCCTCACATTCCTTCACTTCAGTGTCAGGCTGCCTTTCATGGACTTCTCCTGGTTTGCTCTGGCTGTGGCCACCCTTGAGCCACTTTGTACCTGTTTCACTCATACCCAAGAAAGAGATGTGATTTTCTTGCAGAGGATACCTGTGCTTGTAAGGATGCATTTAATTCCTTCAGAGTTTGTATTATTTTTGCTTTGAAAGTAAACCTAAGAGTTTTACTTCAGAAAAAGAGTTGGAGCACTCAGGCCCATTTTTTAACTGCTGGAGGTTACAGTGATCTTTTCAAATATAGTGTTGTCTAGAGCATGGAAGTAGCTGAAGAGACAGGAAAGAAATGATCTTGAGACTGCTGAAGGAATTAATCTGGCTTCATGTTTTGATGATGATATGAGTTCTTTTCAACATCTTTTAAGGGTGTTTCATAAAGATTTCAGCATCTCCATTTAGTGCTGAGTGCTAAAACAAATCCATGTGATGGAGGCCTTTTTACTTTCCCTCTTAATTAATCCTCTCATGTTCATCTTTTCTTTCAGCTTTCACTGACTGCGTATTATTTCCCTTTAATATTTTACCTCCTGGGAATTTAAAATACAAATACTTACTTCTTTCAGTGAACTCTTGCTCCCACTTCAAGCATCTTCCCAGTGCAGGAGAACAAGGAGTTAATGACACACCATGTTTCTGTGGCACCCGGCCTTACTTAAGGAGGGAATGATATCTTTAAGTGGCAGAGCATTTGTGTCTCAACAGTGTCTGATAGTCTGAAAAATGAATGCAGCTTGTTCAAATACTTGTTTTTCACAACTCTTTGAAAATATATTATCCCCAGTAGGTTGAAGGAACGTATTTAACTGGCAATTTGTCAGATTTTATGTATGCATTTTGTGGAAGTCAATAAAACAGCTTCTCTTAAGAGTCAATGTAAGGCATCTAGAAAAGGTATTTGGGAAAGGATCAGAACAATTGATGAAGTTAAATAACAAAAATGCAGCAGAGCAGCAGGCTCAGGCATGCCTTGTAAGTTCAGCCATTTGGGCAGAGCTGGGGCGCAGACTCCAAACAAAAAGGTGAAGAAAACTTGAAAAGTTTTCTTTCTGGAGCCATCTGGAAACATGAACAGACCTCAAAGGCTGCTCCTTGGCTTGCTGCATGGTCTGGGTTCATTTTTCCCCCAGCACTTGGTGGTCCTCCCAGGAAGGGCACTGAAAGATGGGAATGGAGCAGGACTACTCTCTGGCTCCTCTTTGTTTCCTTGTTCAGGGGGCAAAGGAAAAATCATTATCCTAAGGAAATGCTGGCTTTTATACATAGACAACCATGATTTTCCACAGCTTGTATAAAATTAGCTATAGGACCTTCCTTTTTCACACTAGTCCATGATATTCTGGGTAGGAAGTCTGTCTTTTGTCTTACAAATGTTTCTGCTGAGCACAGTGAGCAAATAATAACAAGAAGTCCAGATCTCTTCCCCAACAGGTTTTAGCAGCATTAAAAAAACCCCAACCAAACAAATGACCCAAAAATTTGGGTCTTTTAAGTATCAGGAAAACAAAACAAAAAAAGAGATGATAATGGCTATGGAAATTTTTACACAACTCAGAAGTATTGGGGTTGAACATGGACTGTTTTCTTTCAGTGGAT
The DNA here is from genome assembly GCA_025920805.1 of Petroica traversi. Lineage (NCBI taxonomy): Eukaryota > Metazoa > Chordata > Aves > Passeriformes > Petroicidae > Petroica > Petroica traversi. The sequence goes on along the minus strand of JAHLSL010000075.1, from coordinate 5,581,379 downwards.
CATGATATAATGCTTTCTTTCTTTTCCTCTGCCATATCAGGTCATAAGATTTTTTTCTAAAAAATGCCAGGTAAGTCCCCCCATCACAGAACACTTCACTGCACCCCCATGTCTTCCCTGGGAGAAACCAGAGAAGAAATCGTGCAGAATAAGATGTGTTGTTAATGAGGTGCTAGAGGGCACTTGGGCACAAAGGGTCTGTTGGAAGAACCTGGACTGAACAGAAGAGAACTTGATGTGTGGCCAAGTGAGGGATCCTGGTGCAGATATTCTCCTGCAGTGAGCTATAACAAGGCCATAATATCAATAATCTGCATGTTAATGAGCCAGAAACCTTCAGATTAAAGCTTTCCCCAGTGAGCTATGAGACAGCTTTATTGCTGACAAGTTAGACAGTTTTCTTAATACTCATTGATAGTTTTTTTCACCCACCACAATCATGGAGAGGTCTTGACCTCGAAACAAATCTTTCTTTTTTTCCAGAAAGAGAAAAAAAGGCGACTTTTATATATATATTTATGCTGTTGCCATCATAATCTTTGCTGTTATGAAGATTTTTTGTCGATGGATTTATCGATCTATAGATTTTTTTTTTTATCTATGAGAAGAAAAAAGGCTGTGTAGAGTGAATTTTGCAGTTGCTTTTAAGCTTCACATTTTTTGTTTCATGCTATGACAAACAAAAAACCTCTGAATGCTTTGAAAAACAAAACTGTGTCCAATTATGCATTTTGTCACTGTAAAGAACAGGTTTTCTTTTCTAATCTCTTTCTGATTAGCAATGACCAGGGAGCCCTTAGCATCAAAATTTAAATTTCTGGATGAGAACATTCTTGAAGATATAGCAGAAAAAATTCTTTTTCAACCCCCACATCATTCTTCAAAAAGGGTCCAAATTCCATGAGTGCACTGTAGGCAGTGGTAATGGTACACCCTGGACTTGGACACAGGTCAAACATAAATATAATAATCCATGTTCAAAGTGTCCCAATCTCAATGGTCAAAGTGGACAAATATATGTTTATTCCTTACCATTTAATGGTACTAATGAGGTTTAGAAAGTAGATGTGGGGCTTATTTCAACTGGTAGGGTGTTTAGGGTCTTTTTATTACTGGACTGAATAATACCCACACTGGAATTTTGGATTATTTCACCTCAAGTTTAGAGTACTGTTCACATTCTGTCCCTGGGTTTGGTGCCCACCTTCAGGGAATATTCCTGGCCTGAGGACTCCATGCTGAGGGCTGAATTTGCCATTATCTATCAGCAAATGCATAAGAGCATCACTTACACCCGTTCGCTCTCTGTAACTGCCTGGCTTCCGAAACTGGAGCACTGAATCCTGGCTATGGCCACAGATGGAATAAATCCCAGTCCTGTTTCTTAAAACCAGGCCCTGGATTAGCACACCTCATTGTTTTTTGTCTTTGTACTCAAAGTAACCAAGAACGAGCACAGTTAATTACTGTCTTGGTACTCAAAGTAACTGAGCACAGTTAATTATTTTTTAAGGCTCATTACAATAGCAATTCCAATTTTCAGGCAAGCAAGACAACTGATGAGTGAAAGCTGAAAATTTTCATTTTGTCTTGCTCACAAAGCTCGAACTCTGCTTCCTTAGCAACCCTCTGTGACCTGTGAACTATAATCTTGGTAAGAAGTAGAAATTTAGTTCTGTTCTTGTATTGTTATAGGATTTCAAACCTGTGAGTGAGATTTTTTTTAATGGTCTAGCCTCTGGTAAAATAGACTGGAGTCATGCAATCCTTTAGAAATGGAAGAATTAATAATATCAGGTTAACTTGAATACAATGTACTGTGTCTGCTGTTTTCTACAAACTTTAGCAATCTATCACATTTAACAGTGACAATTTCTCCTGTCAGAAATATATTGAAACTGCAAAAGATCTCCCACATCTGAGTTAAATATATAAAGTACTCAAACATAATTAGGCAAAACCCTCTGTACTATGTGAAACAAGAAAGCTGCATCACAAGAAGAGGAAAACTTCATTATTGGCCCAAATTATCTTTTAGAAGGAATTTCAGAAAGACTAAATATGAGATTAATTTAGATCACAAACTTTGCTCTTCATATATTAGCCACAGAAATACCTACACACATAACCTAAGGGATATAAAAACAAAGCAAAACTGGCATCCAGGCTGGCTGGTAGCAATGTGTCATGAGCCCATGTGGAACAGCAGTGTGAGGTCAGGTCTGGGAGCCCAGGAGCTCACTCAAAACTGACACTTCATTATTTGTCTGCAGCCTGGAGATGAGACAAGTTTTCCTGGCAGTACAAGCATAGAGATGCATGGAGGCTGGCAATCCTAGATGTGTCCTGACCTCTCTGGCTTGAGCTTCAGCTGGGTTACCCTCATCTCCTGCCACATTTCTAGTGAAAGCTGGAATAGTTTATTTTTGTCACTTGAAATGTGGAGAAAAATTCTGACTTGCCTGTATGTCAAGGCCAGGTTGGGTGGGGCTCTGAGCAACCTGGTCCAATGGAAGATGTCCCTGCCCATGGCAGGGGTGTTGGAACTGGATGGGCTTTAAGGTCCTTTACAACCCAGGCCATTCTGTGATTCCATGATTTTTGACCTTTTTTTATTTTCTACCTGCTAGTGCTCCAACCTCTGCCTTCAGAAGCATCAAGGTACAGCATGGCCCAGTGGTTTGAAGGTTTTCAAAGTGAAGCTGTTATCTGGGTCCAAAATAGTGTCAGGGTGACCTGTGGAGCATCGCTGCTCTCCAGCCCTTCCCCTTGCTCAGGTTTTGGGGTGCCAGCCAGGGGAGATGAATGCAGCTTCCCTTTGAAATAAAGCATTCAGGCTGTTAAATCCCTGTGGTGTCTGGCTCTGCTCTGCACGCCTTCCTCCAGTGTTGTCAAAGGCTTCGAGCAGCAGGGGTAACTGCCTCCCTGTCATGTGGGCTGACAAAGACATAATGGGATAAAACAGGTTTTCCTCTTCCATTTTATGTGATAAAGGTAAAGTCCCTTTGCTGGCAGCCCCCCCTACCAGATCCCTATTGTTGCTAATTTACTATTTCTATCACAGTAATGTGCTGGCTCTGCGAGAGATTGATGTTCTGTATGCAGAGTGCTCCTTGTAAATAGAACAACAAAGAGACATTTTGCAAGCACTTAAATGTAATAGTAAATGCTTTCTACTCCACGTGTTACTTGGTGCATTTTACTCACATTAACCTACCATGTTTTGGTCGTTAATGTCTCCAGCATTGCAAACATTTAGGAATGGATTTCCACGTTTCTCCTCTTCCTCTAAACCTTTGCAACAAGTTTGATTATTCTCCATTATTTAAAACTGCCCATAGGGAAAGGAGAAGCTTCTGTCTGGGGTCTTTAAACAGCATGAGGGTGCCTTCCTTCCCTGTCCCAGGCATAGCAGGCAAAAAAAAAGGGCTATCACTGTCTTAATTTATTTTTTTTAATGTCATCATCCCCAAAAGGCCATAGTTGTTAACCTTGATCAAATCTCCCTCCCCCAGCTTCAGATAATCAAAGTTTCTTAAAGTTTTTTAAAGAGACTCAGGACTGCAATAATCTGACACATGTGGAAATCCCAGGAGATTCTTTCAGAAATGACCTTTCTGGACATCAATTAAACTCAGGTTCCATCTCTTTCAACTCCATTGAGGTCCTATTTTTGTTAAGCCCTTCTTCTCAAAGCTCAGCTTTGTAGTGTATCAGGCTAGCCTGGGAGCAGGCAGGGCTCCTCTGCTCTGCCTGCACAGGTCAGTTCTACTCAAGCAGCTCTGGGTGGAAGGAAAGAGCTCAGGAACTCTTCCCATCTCCTTCAATCACAGCAGGTTAACAAGGCCATGCAGACTGCCTCCATCTCCTGCCTTCCACTCCTAAGCCACGGGCTGGGCACAGCATTAAAATGGGAGTTATGATTCATAAAGCCATTACTAAGAACTCGTAACCCCAAGTACACAGCTGCTTTGTGCAAAGGGGAGGTATGGAAAATAAATATATGTTTTCCAAGAAAGAAAAGAAAAAAGGATAATTGGCAAGTCAGTCATGGCTTGGTTCAAACAAAGGCTACCCTTGTGTGGCTGGCTTTGAATTTGCTGCAGGTAGCAAATTTGTTTTCACACCAAAAAAAAAAACCCAAAGAAAAAAAGAAGGAAAATAACTTTCTTCCATCTAATTAAGGACACATTTTGTGGTCAAAATGGAAGTCTGTTTACAACTCCTACTTAAATGCAAAATATGAAAAATTTCTATCTACATCTGCAATTTGTACAGAACAAGCTCAGTGCAGGGTAGGATTCTTAAGAGGTGCCTCACTTCAGAAGTGAGGCTGAGGTGAGAGAGAGCTGCCTGATCCCAGAACTGAGATGACAAAATACTTACTCAAACTGTGGGGTTAAAATCCTAGAATAAGTTTATTCGTGGACCTTCAGGTTCTGGGAACTTGACACTCTGTGTGACCCAGAACAGGCTCATACAGCACCAAATTTTTAACATCTAATTTATGCCCAAACTTAACCACACCCATTGCAGTGTCCAAGCCCTGCTCACTATGGTTTTTTCTTTTCTGCAAAATGGAAAGTGGGAAAAGTGTTGTCACTTCTGAGCCTTAGCTTTATACAAAATTTTACAGGTTAGTCTGATCAATATAGGAAATGGAAGAATGTGTCTCAGGTCTTCCCTGCATATTAGGTGTCCCTAGATCGATGCTGCACATCTCTCAGGTGAGGAGTAAACTGAGATGTGTTTATTCTCCCTTCCTGAAATCCTGACAGACCATTGAGGATGAAGGAGACAAAATGCCATTCAGGGATCTGGATCTATACCATCACTTGAGCATGTACCTGAAAAGGAGAAAGCTTTATCTCTGCTCTCAAGATGACATTAAATTACTTAAATTGCAGTTATTTGGGTTCCCATTCTGGGGGATGCAAAGATCTGGATGTACAATCTCTGCTGATTGATCTTTGTTGAGATGTCACTTGGACACACTGACATGGAACTGTGCTTGAGCCATCGTGACCTGCCTTGCAAGGGACAGATTTCCCCTGCAGGCTCTGACATCCTTCCCTCAGATGGCTGGAACAACACACCATAATGCCAAGGCTGTGGGTTTGGAGCTCCTGAGGAATGGATATTTCTCTGTTTTGGTGCTGGAGACTGCCAGGGCAAAGGGTTCTGCATGCCTGGACTGTGCTTTTCCTTAGCCATCCTTTTACAGCCACTGCTGGAAACAGAACAGTGAGCTCCACAAAGCTTTGTAACCCCATGAAATGCCATTCTTGTGTGACTGACCCTCCCCACGTGCTGCATGGAGCACGCTACCATGGCCTGGGTGAGATTCAGTCCTGGTTTCCAGGCAGTGGAACACCACACTTTGCAGCAGCTAACTTTTAATCATTTATTTGACTTGATCTTTGTTCAGTCGTGTCTGTAGGGAGAAGCAGATGAAATAACCTGCAATACACTAGAGACAGTTGCCAGTCAGTTCCCATTTCAAAATAAAGGATTTATGATCTCTTGCTGCTAACAGCTCCATCACCTTGCCCACTGTCCTATTGTGCAGTTTATCAAACTACCCTGCTCGAAGTTCTCCACTGCAGTTATAATCACTCACACTTGGATCAGGATGTATCTAACTGCAGTGTGTGTCATTATGTTGCAGTATCCAGTTTTCTGGTTTTCCTGGGTGGTTTTTTTTTCTTCTTTTTTTTTTTTCCTTCTCACCAGAGCTATTAAAATATGAATTTCAAAGAAAATTGCTCAGAAAGTTGTGCTAAACCTGAAGTAAACACCAGTCTGAAATGCTTCCTCTCTGAAGCATTCCTCCACCAACTGAACTGGAACTGAACTTGAACTGTGGGGTTTTGAGTTCTTCATTGGTCCTGAGCCAGAGCTGAACAAAGGAAAGAATGAATTTGTGGTTTCTGGCTCAGCAGGATGGACTGGCTAAAAACCAGCATTTCCAGCAGGGTCTCCGCAGCTTGGAGGCTTTAGTTGATGGGATCTGCAGCACCTCAGTTGATCCATCCTCTCACTCCAGTGCTTGACACAAACCTTTGCCCAGGAACACCTGCACTGTTCCACAGGTGCCAGGAGGGGATCTGCTCTGCAAGGGGGCTTCATATGCCTTCACAAATAAAGCTCTGAGGCAGAGCTGGGTCTGCCTCTGCTTTCTGGTGCCCTGTTCCTCCTATTCACTTCTCTGAGTAGAGGTTCCCTCCCTGGAGCACCGTAGGGCTCGGGGTTTAAACCTGAACATCCCTGACGTGTGTGGAACTGGACTCCCAGCATTGTTTCTGCCACACATTTTGGGTTCTTACCCAAGCGCCGGTAGCTCTTGTGTGCCTACTATGCTCTGACTTCTTCCTTCAACGTGCCAGATTTAGAGTGATGAAGTGGTGAGGATGTGCTGGGAATGTGAGATAGGAACAGTGGCTAAAACTTGACTTTCTCTACCGGTTTACTCCATCATATGATTCCATCCATTTGTAAATGTTGTTTTTCTCAGTTTTGACTGGTATCTAAACCCTGTTAGCTCTCAAGCAGCTTTAGTTTTCTCTCAGCCCATTGTGGCAGGGAGCAGGAAAACGTGGTGGTTTGTTTCCCAGGAAATGCTCTTTTGCTGTTTGCTTCAGGCATTAATATCATGTGCTACAGCTGTTTAAAAATTCAGTGGTAATTATGCACTCCAGCAGAGATGACTTCATCAGGATGAGGGTAGAATGCTCCTTTTTTAGCTCATGTTAGGGCAGGGAGATCTCTCCCACATTACATTTATTCTGGGAATACAGCTGTAGCCAGGCCAGGGCTGCACCTACACCTGGCCCTGGCTCAAGACATTTCTGGCCCTTCATCAGTAGGGATGAACTGCAGTTCCTTCACAAGCCCAACTGTACTTTTGGATTTAAACATTTCCAATTATAAATTCAGCAAGAGGATTACTAAATGGCCACAGCAGTCTTTTCTGCCATTATTTCTTCAAAAATTCATTCTCATAAGCCTAAAATTGATGATATTGCAGTATAGATCCACTAATTTATTACCCTATTATTAACTCCTAACTGCTCTAAAAGAGAGTGGTCCCACTTATTAAGGTGGAAAAAAAGTTTTTTACTGCTTTCATCACAAGCAAAAGACCATTAAACATCATAACAGAAAGGCAGTCTTTCCCCTGTAGACAAACTGATGTGGTACAGGCAAAATGTAATGCCTGTGAAGGAAGCCAGTTCACTGCCTAATCCTGGGCTTTAGGCAGCTTGCTGTGATTCATGGATTCACTCTTGCCTTCCAAGCCCCATTTGTTTCTTTCATTTTCAAAAGTTTTGAAGAGCCTTTTCCTGCACCAGCTAACTAAGATTGCAGGGAGGCATTGATTTCCTCCTGTTCCCATTGGTAAGAAATGTTGATTTAGTGCATGCACAAGCATCGTGCTGATGAGGCAGACAATCAGGTTTAGAGCTTCGGAAAAATCCAGGTCTTTAACACAAAGAGCCTCCTGATAACTATAAAACCATATTTTGGATAACGAAACCCTTCCTAGCAAAGCAGCACAAGCAGTGCTCCTGCCAGTCAGGGTACGTGCCCCATCTGTGCAAGCTCTGTTCAATTTGAAGCGCTCAAGAAGAACACGTTCACTGGCTGTCACATTTTCAACACGTTTTCTCAGTTATTCCATCAAACCCCAGCCAGTGGTGGTGGATACTGGCAGACACCAATCAATTCCTGAATAATACCAGCATCTCCCCTCACTTGCTGAACTTCATCACCCAGCTTCGGGGTGTCTGTTACATTGCAGCTCTCATCAGTGGAGTGAGAAAAATATTTCCATGCAGCTGCTGAAAATCTGTTTTTTACTGGCACCTCAGTGAACTTGTCGAGCCTTTGCACCATTGCAGAGGCACAGACACAGTGTCCATTTTGAGGTCACCATTCAGTGGTGACAAGCTCTTCTTCAGCACCCCAAAATGTATCTGTGAGGTTGCCCTCAGGCTTTGCAGTGTCCAGTCTCAGCATTCCCAAGCCAAGAAAGTGTTGTAATAGAGACAGAAGACAACAGGGTCAGGGAGTGACCAGACAGGCTCAGCTCGTGCCTTAAATTCTTATTTTACTAAGTTAATTTTCTATCTAACTGTCCTGCAGGAGGGCCATTAGCAAATCAGCTATTTCTTGGAGAGAGCCACAACAGTTACTATAACTTTCACATTATTTGAGAGACCTCACTACACCTGAAAGTTCCCCAAAGGAGCAGGCACCTCAAAAAAAGAGCTGCAGAAAGCTTGGAAGAAAGATGTTCTTGATTGTTTAGACACTTTCTAGACAGGAAGAGCATCATCTCTGCTTGCTACACCAATTATTGCTTGTATTTAAAATCAATAGATCAGACTTAGGCTGCACACAGGCAAAACCAGGCTTCTAATCCAGCAGCCTGAAATGGGGCAAGTGATGGAGCTTTCAGTCTCGGCAGCAGCAGGAAAGTGGCAGCAGTCCACCCTGACCATCCCTGCACCCAACAGAGCAGGGGGACCCCTCTAGAAAGAGGTGACTCTTTCTCATTTGGCCATCCTGGTCAGTCAGAAGTGCCAGTGAAGGTGTGTGGAGGTGGAACCTGTCTCTTTGTGCAGGCAGCTGAAGGGAATTGCGTCTTTGTCAATTGTGGTGGTACAGCCCTTCCTCCCTTTGTGCTCCCACTGTCACTGTCATTTTTCCCCACTCTGTGTGCTGGGTTTATGAATATAATTTTGATGTTGGAAATAATTAGGTAGCTAGATAAAAAAGTATGCAAATCTGACATGAGCAGTGGGGCACTGGGAAAATTGAAGCCGATGAAGGCAGGCGAGACCCTGCTGGGTTCCTCATCCTTCCTTGTCTCTGCTTTGGTGTGGCAGGGCTGCCAGCTGGGACTCAGCCTGGATCTGTTCCTCCAGACCTCCTGGCTGCCTGCAGAGCACTGCAGAGCCATGGCCAGCTGTGATTACAGCACCTCCTTTCAACAGCAGCTTTCTTTATCAGCTGAAGGTTATTAATCTGGTGGTTTGTTATGCTGGGCTTCTCAGGCATATTAAATACAGCACACACCACAGACAGGAATGTTTTTATTAGATGGAAGGGTAAAGCATTTGGACCACATTTTTTAGAAGAAAACAGAGCTAATTTTCCTCACTCATATTATGGATTTTTAATACTTTTATTACTGTGTTGAAAAGGAAGAAGATCTTAATTGGTACATGGGCAAGTAGCTCCAATAATGCAGTGCTAATGACCCAAGAACTCTTGCCCACAGTTCATTTCAAGCCTGCAGGTGGATCCTTCAATGTCCACAAAGTCTTGAAAATCAACAACTCAGCCAGATTTAAAATGCAGTTAATAAATATTGTTGTGAGGACAAAGAAGGAGCTGGAAGTTGATGAAAGCTGTCTTGCTGAGCCTGGTTGATGTGTGTACTCTGCTCTAGTAGCAAGACTAAGCAGAGGAAATGTCAGGCCTGGAGAAGTAATTCTGACAAAGAGCCAGCTCACGTAAAACACAGAATAAAACCCTGAAACTGTTAAAAATCACCATGGCTGGTCCTTACTTTGGGATGCTGTAGAAAAACCTCTTGTCTCTGCGTGCAGCTTCAACAAGATGTTATTCATAATGACCTCTGAGAACACAGATGCAATAAAAGTCATGAGACTCTCACTGAAGACAAAGAACAAAATGCACCTATTTATGGAAGGAAAACTTTCATAAACACAGATGGGAACACTGTGAGCACCATAAATGTTCAGACTAAAGTGTACTAAAACAAATTTTCATATTGTAAGTGACATTTTAAACACACTTCTCCTGAAAAATTTCAAGCGATGAATAATGGAGCTGAATCAGATGGAGTACAAGGCATCTTGTAGCCAGTGAGTGCTTGGATTCACTGTCTCACTCCTGATCTTTTAGGTTTTTTTTAAAGCTTCACCTGCAATAAATGTGCCCTCACGAATTGAAGAAACAAAAAGAGAGAAAAAGGCAGCAAATAGCTTGTGAGCCATTCAGGGAAAAAAGATTTGTTAACATAAAAATTTCATTAAACAACTATGAATAATGAATTTGCTGGTGTTTACACTGAACAATTTCTTAGATGCTGTTTTCCTGTTCCCTGCTGGCGAAAATCAACTTCCATTTTTACAAGAAATAAAGAGTATCAGTCCAGAGGGAGGTCCTGACACCCACTCCCTCTCCCCTTCCAGGCTGAATATGAGCCCTGGTTAGTGAAGAGAATAAGGCTATGAGATGGTTTCTGTGCCATTACTATAATGAAACCTAGAAAATATCCTAAAATAGGACTCCAAAGCCTACCTGCCTGGTCTCATGGTCTTATACTGAGGCCACAGTCTTAGGATTTTTGTTCCTTTTTTACTTTCTGGTCCCTAAAATACTTTTCTTAACATACCATGCCATAATTTCAGCAGGAAGGTTTGGTTATTTTTTGTGACCACGAGGGGACAGGAATCACAGGCACAACCACAGCCTGCGATTGCTGATGGTTCCCTCTCTTTTGAAGGCTCAGATGAGAGAGCCTGTTTTAAGAGAAGGGAGGTGCATGCCTGGGACTTAGAACCTCCTGAGGAAGATGTGGAATTAAAGTTGCTGTGGTTGAAGAGAAAATGGAGATTTGCCTCTTTTTCCATAGAGATCAGATTCACAGGTGAAAGAGGAAAACATCTTGCCCAACACAGATGCTTAAAGAAAAGACCTGCTCCCCACTCACTCAGGAATCCAGTGATTGAAAAGGACTTGCCAAAATATCCACTGTCCTCAATGTGGAGTCCACCCAGGAAGGCTGAGCCCCTGGAAAAGGCAGGAGTGAGGGAAAGATCCTGCTGAGTGCTGCTTCCTCTTGCTTTTGTCCAAGAAACGCCTTTTCCTGGGGAGAAGATCCAAAGGGAGCAGGTCTGGACTCAGCTTTGGAATAGTTTGTTATTCTCTGAGGCTTTAGAGCCTGTGTGGCATCTCCTTGTCACTCCAGGTCACCCCAGGAATGAAGCAGCCAGGTAGCCTCTCATAAGGGAAAGCATTCTTGAAAATGTCACAGTAACTCCTTGCTGAGCATTTCCTCATTTCATTTGTTTTCACAGAATTTAATTCCATTTTCCTTCCACATAAAGCCTAAGAAATATTCAGAGTGATGATATTCTGACTCTCTGGATCAGGTTATTTTTGGCAGTCCTCCAATTCCCAGGCTTTGATGGCACCTTAGCACGCCATTAGAAGAAACTCTGATCTGTTCCTTTCATGGCAAGATGACCCAAATATGCTCTATAAGTCCTCATATTATAGAGATCAGTTTGAGTCTAGTAGATTTTTTTTTGTTTGTTTTGGTTTTTTTTATTTCTTTACCATACACTCATAAATTCAGGGACCTATGGAGATGCTGCTGCTGAGATCACAACGAAGGTATCTTTAAGCAACTTCGATGGTAACTGAAGATAACAATAATCGTGCTTTAAAATTCAATCAAATCTCTTGTTAAAAGATCCCTTGGGCTATGACAGATCTATTGGAGAAAAGTTTGAGCTCCTTTTGAGTCCTGTGGGAGAGCGAGGATCATTCAGTTGATTAACTCATTTAATCTGTTAGCTTAATTTCAGTGAGGCTGCATTTCAGGAGCATCAAAACCCCATGAAAAAGCAATTTGCTCTGTATTTCACATACTAAATCACTCTGTTCTGAAAAAGAAAGAGTCGCTGCAATGGGATAACAGAAAAATTTGAGTATTTGTTAGAGGTTTGGGGATTTACACTAATGAATACATAGACAAGTATCCTTTAGAAACTATTTGTTTTAGAGAAGGGGACAAACAACAAACTGATTTGTCTGACTATATTCAGTCTGTAATGTTAATGCTGGAGTCAGCACCAAAGGGGCTTTTCCTTACAAATCACTTCAAAGAAAGATTACAAGACAAATCTTGACTTTGTCATGATCATAGGATTGTGTATTCAGCTTAACTAGCGCTGATGTATTTTAATTTCAGTGTGTCAGCACTTGGTGAGAAGGATAATGTAAACACACAGCCTGAAGGCTGGAGCTAGAGAAGCATGGAAGGAGTTTAACACTGAGTGATGGGTTCCCAGGAGCAGGAAGCAACTCTCAGGTCATGTGCCAAGATCCTCATGGAATGAGGGGGAGAATTTGACCCTGAGCCATGGGGTGCACCAGTGCTCTGTGATAATAAATAATTAAACAATTCCAGAGCCAGGGAGAGAAAAGGATGATGATTCCATAACCAGCAGCAAAAACTCTAGCAAGCGAAGTGAAAAAACCCTGTTAAAGGCAGCTCAAGGAAAAATGATAGAGACTGTGAGAAGCAATTTGATAAATGTGTGAAACTTCACAGCAACAAAGACTTCAAAGACATCAGAGGTAAGACATTTACCACACCTGGGGAGATCCCAAAGTGAATGAGCTATAAAAGCATCACACAGGGAAGACAAAATCATTGCAAGAAAGCTGAATGGGTGTTGGAGAAGGTGAATCCCCAAGTAAACAGGCATCTGCAAAGCAGGTACAGAAGAGCACAAAGTAGCAGCAGCTGCTTCTGGAGGGAAGCAAATCCTTTGCTCCTGCTACAGGTGGAACTTTAATTTCCTTGTCATTATGTTCTCCACTGAGAAGGGAAGGAGAGACCTGAGACTGCTGTTCTTTAGGGGCTACCAATCCAGAAAAAATCTGTCTTAGCTGGAAAGGACTGTGGACTAACATGTCTAACAAACCAATAAATAAGAATAAATAATTTCAAAGACCCCTAAAGAGGTTAAAGAATTTGGTTTATTTTATATATATATATATATATGAGTATCAGCATAGTTTGGGCTCTAGATGTCAGAAAAATAATTTTTTTTTACCAGGCCTACAAGAGAGATGTGGGAAATAAAGATTACACCTGCCTTTAGCATTGAGCAAAACCACACTTTCATACCAAGCAAAGTCACAAAAACTTCTTGAAAGTATAGATTTACTAGACATAGGGAAAAAATGTGATTTATTGAGGAATAGTCAACACAGGTTGTGTCAAGCAAGTCACGACTTAAAAATCTATGAGTACTCTGAGAAGGTGTAAGGAAGTATATGAATAAAGGTGATTCAGTTGATGTAGTGTATGAGGGTTTCCAGGAATCTTCCAACTAGTTTCACCTGCAAAGGTTCTTAGAGAAATGAAGTTGTCACTTGGAGTTGTGATTTTGAAGTTGTATTTGGCCTCTTATGGGTTAACAACTGATTAAAAGATTGAAAATATGGAAGTACTAACAACTGAGTTTTTGATAGTAGAGAAATGTTAACTACGCTGGGATATCTCAAAAGGAAGCTTGAAAAGGGGGTTAGGTGGCAAAATTTGTTGGTAATGCAAAAATTGGCTTGTTGGCTTAATATAGCCAAATCTAATCTGACTGTGAATGACTACAGAAGATCTTGGTACACACTGAGCAGAATTGAGCACTGGTTTGTGCAGTATAATGAATCTGAGGGGGAAAAAAATAAATTTCAGCCAGGCATGTACTGTTCTTGGCTCTGAATTAGCTGTTACCAAGAAGTAAATCTTGGAGTTGCTTCTGTAAGCTCACGGCTCAGCAGCGGTCAGAAGGGCAACCAGGCTGTTAGGAATTATTAGGGAGAAGAATTGAGAGCTGACTGAAAACACTTTTAACCATCTATATAAGTGTCTGGTGCAGACATATTCTGAGGACTGCTCACAGGGCTAGTCCTTCCCTCCTCTTGTAAAAAAGCAGAGTTCAAAGAGGTATGAGAAAGTTTGATCAGAGAACAGCCTGCACAGGAGTAACGACCAAACAGACCATGATTGGCTTCAGAAAGAGGCAAAAGAGAAAGGCATATGCTAAAGCAGGATGAAGGTATTACAGGGTTAGAGAAAGGGCATGAGGAAGGGCTATTCTCTGATTCTGATCACACAGGAATGAACGGGGCTTCAGCACCGAGGCATCAAGCAGCAATTATAAAACAAACTGGAAAAGGCATTTTTTCACACAGCCCATAAGTGAAGAAGGCATTTGTTGCTGAGAGAAGCAGCAGAGGCAAAAATGCAAATGGATTTTGGAAGGAATTAGCTAAATTAAGGCAGGTCCTTGGGCACTCATTAAACAGGCCAGTCTCTGTATGACCTTCAGCTCAGGTACTCTCCAAGGCACTGACTGCCAGAGAGGTGCTTGGCTGAATGTCAGCCTGTGCCTTTTATGACCTTCCCCTGTGTAGCTCTGACTGGCTACTTTGGGAAACAGGTCTTGGGGCAGGTTGGGCCTGGACCAGGCTGGCCATTATTATATTCTTATGTTAACAAACTAAGCAATTATTACACTCCTTTGGGAGTAACCTCTGTCCCAATGAGTATGAGTATGTCCTTGATTTAGCAAGTCATTTGTACTGTTCCTGGGCTTTTCTAACATGTGAGCTCTGTGGAGGCAAGGGTGACTATGTTCCATGTGTTTGATGTTATATATGCCACTACAGATTCACTGTCTGGTGTCAAATGAAAGATATTTATAGTTTATCAGTATAAATGAAAAACTTGCTCCCTGCAGTCTGAACTTCTGTGTATGCTAAATGAGAGGCGAGGATACAGAAATGTGGATGGATTATAGTGGATACAGACACACCAGCTGCTTTTACATTTCTCTGTTTTAAAATGTATCAGCAGACTAAGACAGTTTCTGAAAATTTACAGCTCCTCAACAAGCATCTATTATCAGTTTAACATAAAATCAGTACTTACACAATATGTCAAACTGCTCCGTGGCGTTTACTTATGTTATGCTAATATGTTCCAGAAGAAGGAAGCAAGGTATAACAGCAGGTCCTCCCTGGCAGTTGTTCCTCAGGCAAAATTCTAGTGAAATTACATGATGGAGGAAATCCCTGAGTAGATGAGCTACATGATAAATCATTGAGAGTGTGAGGAATTACTTGTAGCATTTAGCAATAAAGCACAGCACTGTCAGCATCGTGTAAGACAGAATCTGATTTCAATAGCAGTAATTTAATGTGCAAGAATATCACTCTGTGCTTGTGGGTGTGCTTCGAGGGGGGAAAGAAGGGGATGTGATAAACAGTATTCACACCTGCCAAGAGCAGCTGCTGCTTCTTCTTCTGGAAAAAAAAAATTCATGCAGAGTGAAGCACATCTCTGTACAATAGCACAGGGCTAAGCAGGTATAGGTACAAGTAAGTACTGCAATAGTGAGGCAATGGGGAGGGAAGTAGGAATGCTGAGATGGGCCCAGGATATTTCACTGCCAGACGCCCAAAAGTGTGGAGTTTTAGGCCAGCTTCTTTAATCTCCTTGTGTTTTCTCTGAAAAGAGGAACTGCCCTGAGGATATCAGGTTTGGCTGAGGAGCAGTCTTGGCAGAGGAGTGTTTGTATCCTTTCATGCAATTTTCTCCAATTTTTTTTTTGTTAATGGTGTATATTCTCCTTGTCTTAAACTAAAGACATAAGGGTTTTCACCACTTCTAGGAAAAGAAGAACACTTCATTTCAGACTGAAAAAAATGTTGAGACCCTTAAAAATGAAATAATTTCAAAGAAACAATACTCTTCAAGAACCTATATTAATTTTGAGTGATCCTTACTCACCAGTGCATCATTTAAATTGCCGTGGCATAGCTCAGTTAGACTTCAAAGGTAATAGAAGTGTTTTTCTGCCCTTCACACAGGTCTAATGATCCTTTTGGATTTCATAGAATCATAGAACCATTAAGGTTGGAAAAGACCTCCAAGATCATCCAGTCCAGCCTTTGACCGACCACTCCTTATTCAACTAAACCATAGCACTAGGCTTGACCCAGTTATCTCAAGATTAACTTCTCTGTCTGAGAGTGGAACAGGGGTAAAAAAAGGCTCCACAGCAGCTACAGGGATTTCCTATGATGGTCACTGCTCCATGGAAGTATGGGTTGGCATATTGATTTCTCAACAAATGTGTCTCTCTAAGGCAGGTATGTTTGTTGTTTAAACCACCAAAGACTAATTCTGAATAAAAAAATCCATGGCCTTACAGGTATAATTTGCATCAGCAGCATCACCACCAGAACCAAGAACAGGACATGATTCAATAGATCATTAACACTGTGCAAGAATGACACCTTCCATCCAGGACTTCAGACACTCCATCAATTAGCAGGCAAACACTGCAATTTACAGTAATTCCAAGCAATTCAGTTTATCAGTAATGACTTGTTACTCAAATTAAAACCACAGAACCTCTGCCTTATTAAAGTAAAACTATAAAGTTCAGCAGACAAAGCCAAACAGACCACAACATCAAAGGCCTTTTGAAGATTAACACATTGACTAAACTACCAGAGATTCATTTAGAAGCAAATGACACAGATGTTCTTTGCATCTCTTTAATATTAAATTTATCAGATTATGTTCTTCATTTACAATGTTCTCTATTTCGTAACTTACGTCTGTAGGTGATTGGATCCATTTTTTGAGTAGGATCTTTTTTTTTTCCCCCACGATAAAATTTTGGGGTCATGGTCTAGACGCATTTAGAGGAAATCTTCTGAATCTCAAATTACTCATTTGGAAAATGTCCTGCAAGTGAGAGTTATGTTTGCTGAGGCATAGATAGAAAAAGCTAGTGAGAACTGTTGCAGCTGTGTTATATAAAAGGAAGAGACAATTTAATGGAAAATTTCATACTTTGCAGAAATTTGATTGCCTATTTTCTCTATGTAGATATCTTATTAGAGCAGCTACAGCTGCTGCACTGAAGGTATATTTTCCCTGATGATGATCAGGATGGGAGTGCCAGAGCAGTGTGTGGAATTTAACATTTTATTCTCTTGCAGAATTACAGAAAACATTTACAAATCTCTCAGCTGTTATTTTCCTTTTATTAAACAGGAGTGAGAATTTGCTCCTTATGGCTGCTCTTTTTTGGCCAAGGGACACGGAGTGTTTGTTGATGCCAAAACCTTAACAGGTTGGGTGTAATGGCAAAGAAATCATGAATTAAGTGTGTCTGTCTCACCTGCTGGTTTTACTGAATGCAGGACAAACTGGTTCTCTTAGCACCAAAAGTATGGACTGTCCCATATCATTCTCCCCTGCTTATCTCCCTTTTTCACCAGAATAAAGAAAAATATTAGATGATTTTAAAATTCCATCATGTTGCTACAACATGTTTTTCAAAGATCTCTTTGTTAATAAGTAGCATTGGAGGTAAATAGGTCATAAATTCTACATCACAGGATTTCTTAGCTTCATACCTATGAGAGTTGCTTTGCTTCACAGAGGCCAAAATAATCCCAGGACTGTCAAATGCTTTATGTTCTGCAATTTGCAGTTTATTAGTGTTAACAAGGTAATGTTATATACTATTTGTGGTGTACAAAGTCCTGCAGGCTAAACATTCTTGGGCTACAGTGGTTTGATAGCCATAATAATTTAAAAGTCTGCATATTCTTGATAGAAGTTTGTTTGATTTTCACAAAAACAGAATTATTGTAAAGCAAGAGATTTTTAAAGGGAATTTAAAGGGGTATTTAAAGTAAAGGGCCTCTTTTCCTTCAAGTCTGTGAAAAGTTCTTCAGCTTGAGTCAATCTTGAACAGCTCAGTATTTTAAATTTTTCTTAAATATCCACAGGATGAGCCCTGAGATAATTTCTCACTGCTCCTGAGATCATTGGGTGAATAACCCAGCTGAAATGCACAACAGCTGAAAGCAGATGCTGTTAGCCTGTCTGCAGCTGAGTTATTTGCAGTTTTGTTAAGCAGAGGTTATTTCTCTCTCTATTCAGGACAATCTAGTGATGCATCATCTAAAGATGACCTTCCTTTAGAGGCAGAGCTTGGAACAAACCCCCTGATATTCCATTTACTGGTTTTGTAAAGGCCTGAATCTTCCTGTTCTCACACTGGATTCCATCTTACCCCACTCAGTCTCAACAGCCACAACACAAGTGGCTCCACAGGCTACCTCACCCTGGTCTAGAAATAAGGCAAGGGGTCTTCCACCAAACTCTCCACAACTGCAGCCTATCCAGCCAAGCAGGAAGTTGAAATATCACCTTCAATAAAACAGATTGGAGACAAACATTGGCTTAAGCAGGATCTCAGCAAGTATTGCATTTCTAAACTTTTTTATCCTGAGCTCCCATCACATGTCATGGTGCCACTCCAGATCAACCTTGCAGAAAGAGGTGAAGCAGCACAAAGCAGGTGGAGAAATGTTTCTCCAAACACTGGGGTAGGTAAACTTGTAATAATTTATTTCCCCTGCCCATAACTCATAGTTGAAATCACTATACTTTAAAAGTCCAGTTCCTGCTGGGTCCAGAGATGGCTTTATTACCACATTAAATTCTGGCAAATAGAAGAGCCACGGTTTAAGCAATGGACTAGAAAGTTCCTAGCATGTTAGTTTTTATGAAAAGGAGCTGATTGTCCTGCAAGTAATTTAAGACAATCTTCTTAAGAGAAAGTTCCAGCTTCTGAGACTGGGATTGTGCTACAGCATCCTTGGAGTTGCAGCTGTTACCTCAGAGCATTACTGGGAAAGCACTGTCAGCAGCAGGGTCAAAGAGCTGGTTTAAAGCTGTTTTGCTGGTAAGATCTGAGCACAGCTCGCTCTTTTAGCAAGCAGATGTATGGTGGTAAGGAGAGCCATGTGACAAGCAAGTGAGAGGAAAACAAACAAAATCAAAACATTTCTGCCTCCCAAAAGCATTTTCACTGGGAAATTCAGGGTGCTTAGCAAAATAACTAGAGGAAAACAAAAAAACCAAACCAAACAAACAAATAAACCAATAAAAAAAACCCAAAACCCCAAAATGAAACAAACAAACAAAATAAGAGCCAAAGAAAAAAAAAACTAACAAAAACCCAAACCAAATCAACCAACCAAACAAAAAGAGGATTGTCTATATTTTCTTTAAACCATGTGATGGTATTATTGTAAAAAGCTTGTAAACATGCTTCCACAAAACCATCTAGAATCTATATTTTAACCTCTATACACTGCATTCAATCTCCTTGGGTTCACCTCATAAAGTTTAGGATCACCTTGAAGGAAAGAAAGGTCTTGAACTGGTTGTGGAAGATAGTTATCCTCAAGGAAAAAAAAAATTGAGGAAGACAATGTCCTACCTTCCTATTCTAGAAGGAACTGAGGTCAAAAAGCAAGAAAATTGGTCCAGAATTGAAGCCTTAAACCTGCCTTTCTGTTCCTGTTGGTGTATTGGAGTAAGAGATTTGTTGGTCAGGAAAAATTCTTTATCTTCTGCTACTGATAATGTCTTCCAGGGTGAGAAGGGAATTAATTTCATCTGTCTGCAGCAGATCAGCACAAGCCATTACACCAGCTAGGAGCAGAGCCAGTCCTTTCCCAGCTCCATGACTTCAGTGGTTTTGAAATGATGCACAGAGTTTGTACTGTTCCCTGCATTTGGGGGAATTTCAGCCTCAGGGGATCATTTCTATTGAGCAGCTTATTGGGTCAATCCTATCTTTCCTGCTTGTTCATGAGCAAGACAAAGCATGAAGCAGCTCGTAGTGGATTTGGATACTGGGATTTGCTGAAGAATCAGAAAGATAAGAGCTCTTACCTTTTCTTGGTATTTAACACACTCACTCACGTCCCTCCTTGCAGTACTTTCATGATGTCTCAATTTCCCTCTCCAGCTGGGCTCTCCCATGCTGGGAAGGCTGGACAAATGTCCATTTCATGCTTTGCTGCTGCTCACAGAAAATGACCAGCCAATGTCCCTGAATACCCCACTGCTTTTGTCCTCACTCTGCTCTGATCTCCAAGTGCTCCTCCTGCTCCCAGGATCTTTAGCAAAGATCTTTTTCATTCAAGGTCCCACTTTTTCTCTCCATTCTTCTTTTGGGAACCCTTAGTTTCACTCATCTTTCTATATAGCCCCAAGTCCCTGTTTTTCCTAATCTAAATGGTCTGTGCAGAAGCACAACACATGATCAACCTCCTAATTGGTGCTTCTGTCTTCATTAATAGCAGGACTCATGACATGGAAGGCTTATTCAGACCAGAAGCTATCAAAATTCAAAACCAGCCTGTCGACCTAATAAAGCAAAGATTCACTTAATTCCAGTGGCTCTGAATCTGAAATCAGCAGCTGAAACAAAGTCTCAGAAGAAAGTGAATCTCCTTAAAGCCATAGGAATTTTGATTGCCAGCTAGTGTTAGACGATTTAGTTACTGTGAGGTTAATGGTATCTTGCAAGTTCCAGTGTTTCTGCTTCCTAACAAATGAACTAAATTAGCAAAAATTATCCCTTCACTTTTTCCTAAAGAAGTCATGTATCCTGCTTCCAATTAAATTAACCATTAACTCCTTTTGAGAAAGCTGTACATGATCAGCACCCAAATGAGCTTTAATCTATATGGAGATTTAAGACCACGAGTGGAAGTGATAACAGATTTCAAAGATAGAGCATTGAGCTGCAGACTCAGACTGGGGACAAGTACAGGCCTACTTGATTCAGAAGGGTCTTTTCTGATCCAGGGGGTTAAATAAAGCGCCATAAGTAAGCTAAGTTGGGTTTTGATGCACAATGCTCCTTTGAAGTTTTCTGAGCTCATCATGTAGATCCCATCTTCACTGAGACAGAACTGAAAATGGTCCTGTCTAAACCTGCTTATCTAAAAGATAAATCACCTGGATATGCATCCTGTGACTCAATAAAACAGCACACTTTCTCAAAAGAAAAATTTGAAATGGATTGTGTTTCCCAGCATGGCTGAAGGTTCAGAGCAGACAACAGATTTGGGATGTTCATTGCTGGACTCACATGAGTTCAGATGAGCCTTGCAAAGGCCTTGCACACACGCAATCTGTGACAGAGTATGTTCACAAAGCTCTATCCATGGTGTCCATAGTTGGTGGCATAAAGGGAGCTCAGTTATCTTTTGGTAAAGACAAGGGATAGAAATAATCAGAATTAAATGGGAACAGAAAAAGTCCTGCCAAGGTTATTTCTGGGTGTCCAGACAAGCATTTCATTGGATTGGTCTCTCCAGTTCAGCAAATTAACATAACAATGAGGATGATTTTTCCCCCACTGTGTCTTCTTCCTAGTCAGGCAGAAAAATGTGGTAATACCATGAGTTTTTCACAGCTCAGAGTCTGTATTGTTTTCCCCCTTTTGGTGCTCTCAGTGTTGATTGCAGAGTGGTTTAATTGGGTACAAGTTTTGCAGGCTGATGGGCAGCCAAGCCTTGTGCAAGTAGTATTACTGGGTAATACTTATCAACTGTGACTTATTTGATTCTCTTTTAAAAGTCAAAGGCTACAAAAATGAAAGGCAGGAAAAGGGAAGCAGGGGGTAGTTCTTGTGCTGTTGGAGTTTGTAGCTGCACGGCCAAGAGAAAAGACACACAAGAACAACAGCATGGGAAGGGTAAGGGCCAAGTCTGTCCCAGCAGCTGTGAGGGAAGGGCGGCCTGCAGGGATGCACATGGAAGACCCTCAGTAGGACACAAGGGAAGGCACTTTAGGCAGAGAAATAATATCTTGCATCAGAAAGGAGCATTCCTGGCAGTATCAGTACCCCCCACAAGATCCCCAGTGGAACCCTTCACCAGATTTTCTCTTCCTTCCTATCCAGTGCCTGTTGCATCCCAGTGGATAGGAAATACCTCCTGGTACAAGTTTGTGTTAGCGGGACCCTCAGGCCTGTCTCCTGCAGGAATCCAGGGAACTGTGCCAATGCACCCTTCCCCAGTGGCACTTCTCTGTCACCCACCCTTGGCAGGTCTTGCAGTGTCCTGCCTGATGCCTGGGAAGGCAAATTGGGAGCTCCAGGTAACGCCTGCTGAGAGCAGCATGGCAAGGACAGGGCACAGCCCAGAGTCAAGGTCCAGCAGGTTAGCAGGACATTGCTCTTGGAGGCTCCCAGGCAGGTCTGGGATGTGCAGCACTCCAGGACAGCCACTGTGCACGTGGAAAAAATGGCAGAGAAGGGCTATGACTGCAAACAAAGCTCTGCTGTCCCTCCATTCAGGGGTGGAGGGCTGGCAGTACAGACTGGTGATTAACACAGCATTAGAGCAGGATGCTCAAACAGAAATCTAGGTCAAAACACTACCAAATATCCTGCATTAAAGTGCTTATAACACATTTCCTGACATATTGCTGTAAGCAAAGGTTAATCTTTTCTGGGGTCACTTGCAACCACTTTTGGAGTTATACTATGCTGATTTTGCAATCTGCTTTAAGAGTACAGGGCCTATATTGGGAAACTGGAAGTCAGCTGACCACTTTGCCTCCAACTACCTCAGGAATTTTCCTCTTATATATTACCTCCTGGTTGTTTTTATGCTTGGAGAACCTGCAGAGTGCTTTACCTGAAGTCTAAGGGCCCCTCTGAGCTGTCTGCCCAGTGTGGTGCCATGGGAGGTGCAGGTGGGACAGGAGGAAATCTGGCAGTTTTCTCCCACCAAGCTGCTCAGCAGGCCAGGTTTGAAGCCCCTGTGTGCTGAACCAAACAGGACAGGTTCCCACACTCTGCAGTGT
The DNA here is from genome assembly GCA_025920805.1 of Petroica traversi. Classification (NCBI taxonomy): domain Eukaryota; kingdom Metazoa; phylum Chordata; class Aves; order Passeriformes; family Petroicidae; genus Petroica; species Petroica traversi. Next base: position 5,558,842 of record JAHLSL010000075.1, on the reverse strand, counting down.
TTCATTCTGATGAATCGGCATTTCTCACTGGGACTTGGCTCCACCAGAAGATTTCCAGCCAGATTTAATCAGGGAGGCTTGAAAGCCATCCAAAACACAGGCCAGGAAAAGATATAACTACAAAAATATAGCAGCTTTTCCACATTTTCTGAATTGTTCAGTAATTACATTTGTTGGAGATATAATTCATGCACGATTGTTTAGAGTTGTCCCTGCACCATTTATCAGCTCACGCGCAATTATCTTTCTTTCCTTACAGAATCAGACTGTAATCTGTTCTATAAACCCTCCGAGATATTTGTTTGAAGACAATGTTTTTTGTAAGGAATAAAGACAGTAAAGAAAAGTGTTTTCAAAACTGCAGCCAAAGAGAAAGTCAGTAATCACACAAATGGGAAACACAGATTTTTCTAACCTACTGAAAACAGACTCATGCAGTGTTAATTTTTTCTTCTTTCCACTTTTTGTTCTTACTCCCTATATTTTATTTGTCTTGCTGGACTGTGCAAAACTCTGATGCATTGCCATGGCTCAAACTTTTTCTGAGGATGAGAAGTTATGTTGGTTTAGCACAAAGATTGTATACAAATGCTGTATTTCATCAGTACAGTTCAAGTGCTTTGACCTTTTTAATTTTAATGCAGCTGCACCAGTAAATGCTTTAGACTAGTCTGGGAAATGAATAAGGGAGATAGCTGTGACAAACTGCTGAGATGGCCATGACCACACCACATTGAGGATTTATTTGTGTGAGCCAGTTGGTAGGAAACATTTCCTACCTGGCGCAGTCACAGTGGTTAAAACCAAGCAAACATTGTCTGTGCATCAGGCCATAAGGATGAAATGTTGTCCAAAGTCTCTGGCTGCTTTGTGCTCCTATAGCAATATATGGTATCTACAAATCTGGTTTAGCAGCCTAATTAATCAGAGCTACAGCAATTTGCATCACTGGGGCTGCTCAGCCAGAGCACGAAGTAAATTCTCATCCTGGAGTCGGCTGCTGCCCCTGCTTGTGCTGTCTCTATCCTTGTGTGACTTCACTGACAGCCCAGCTTTATTCTCAGCTCAGTCTGCCAGGAGAGGAGCTGCTGTGTTTCTTTGCTCTTTAGGTAGATTCCAGCATTTGTTCTCCCTTCCTCCAGGGCTTGGGAGCATTGTCATGGCCAGAAATTTTCCTTGGACTGATTCAAGCCATCTCTGGAAGCTGGGGCTCGGTTCAGTCAATTGTCTCCATGTCCCACCACCTTCCCTTGCAGAAGCTTGAAGTTTCTGCCTTCCAACGCTGCAGGGGAAGCCTGGGTGTAGAGAGCTGGGTTTGGCTGCAGGGGCTGGCTTTGTTTTGACATTGCCCTCGTGTCCCACCTTGGCTCATCCTGGGCTGCTGAATGTGCCACCAACCTTCCTCCTTAATGCCTCTGATTGCACTTTGTGGTGGCCAAGCCCTCTGACAGACTGTCCTGTGAGTGATCTTGTGACTCAGGGACATCTGTGAGACAGGGGAGCAAGGACAGAGCCACAGCTGTTCTGGCAGTGCTGCAGGAGAGCTTTCTGTGCCTGTCCCCATGCTGCCAGTCCCCCTGCGGGACAGGAGTATTTAAGATTAACATCTAAACCTCTTTTTTCCAGAAATAAAATCATGCAGAGGATTTATTTGCTTCCAGATCTGTAAGATAAAGGGACAGCAGAGTGGCTGCCTGGGCAGCAATGCTAACAAATGGTATAAGCTGGAAGAGAAGCGTTTGGATGCCTTGGACTGAGAAACCCTAAGCATCAAGGATGTGAATATTGAGGATTTGAAGTTTATTTCTTGCTAAAATGTAAAATGCAGCTCTGGATCCTGAGCATGCACAGTACACTTGGTTGCTCAGAACTCTTCTTGTCTAGAGCCAGCCAACATAGTTAAAGGTAATTTTTCTTCTCCTCTGTAAGAGTAAATAACATGATAGTTATCTTCGAGTCAGTTCTTCAAATCAGTATTTATAGATGCCAGTGAAATGTGGAGAGCTTTCCTGGAGAACAGTCCTGACGCTCTCTCCAGGGAGACAACAGTCTGGTGGTATAAAACATAGATTTTTAATTAGTGCTGTTTGGCTTCAGTGAATTACTTGCATCAGAGCTGCAAAGTTGAGTGGAGATTTGTAGACTCAAGCTGGACTAGACAAAATAAGACAAGAGACTACATGTTGCAGGGTTAATGAGAATGAAAGATAGTGATTGCAGTAATATAGTCAGAAAGTCACACTCAATGTATTATCACAGCAAGCAGCACTGGTCTTCCTATTTTTGGGTTCAGACCTTTGTGAGGGGAGATTAGCTTTTTGCAAAGGGTGTTTTAAGAGAGAATGAGCAGAGGACTAATGACAGAATTATGAAAGCAGGCCCAGGCATTAGGCATTGAGGACAAAAAGAAAAGCCATTAGCAATAGCCAGAGAAGTGGAGGAAGGAAGCAGACAGTGGAAAGGTTTGGAAAAAACAAATCCAGTCTTGCAAAAAACAAACCAAACATTTGATTACAATGAATATATGCTTTGGATATGTTTTTGGACATAAAGTAAAAACCAAAAAGTATTTCATAAGAAGGGACTTCAGGAAGATTCCAGTCTGAGAGCTACAACACAACCCTTGCTACTGCTATTTTTATTTCCAAGCCTCTCCATCATATGCCTAGAGTATTCTTTTTAATATTCCTTTTTCTTTTCCAACCAAATAGTAAATCAAAGAGTCCCTGAGAAGGATAGGCATTTCTGATATTCTTGGTAAAGGATCTGAATTTTGGGGTGAAATTAGAAATTTCCGTGTGTAAATTCTGGGTTTTGTGGAAAAGGGCATTTTATGGAGCAAATAATTAAATAGGAAGATTTTTATTATTTCTAATGGCTTGAAAAGTTTTTTGGCTGGTGTAGAGAGCAACAAAAAATATCTGCAGAGGTCTGGACAACATGGAAGGTAGACCTGGACTAAGTCAACGTACCATGTCCTCTCCAAATCTATGCCTTCCCCCCTGAAATGTATTTATCTCTGACTCAAGCAGGGGGTAGTTCTGGCATTCCTGTAACTGAACTAAGAATCAGCCCATTTATTTTTAAGTCACACATGTCACCTTGTAATAAAAGGACTCATGTGACAGTTTAACAATTCCTTGTAAAATTCATCCCTTCACAGACTTTGATGTCTCAATGTGCACCTTTCAGCATGAACCACATCTGCTCACTGAATTTACACTTCTGTTGATTTGTACATTAATAAACATGCTAAGTGTCACCAAAACAGGTAAGTCATTACTGGCTCTTGACTGAAACAGGCATTTTCTTTCCTCTGGATAATGCAGGCAACAGCCCTGGGAACCATTCCTGGAACAAGCTTCCTTGGGAGACAGGATGGATCTGGAGGCTGACTGTCTTACAAGTGCTGCACAGGTTTTCTTTGAAGAATCCTCTTCACAACATGGTAGCATTTAACTGCATTGGTATCCTCTTCCATCAGGTAAATCACAGCTCAGTGAAAAAAATCAAAGATGGTAACACAGTCTGAAATTAATTTAAATCCTGACATGAGTAGAATTTTGACATACATGAGGTATAACACCAGCAGCTCCCCTAACTCTCAGTGGGTGTCCATATCCTGGTTGTGAATCACTCTGTTGGTACTGTGTGTGGAGGTACTCAAATAATAAAAAACAGTAACCTATATGAGTGTATTAGCACTACAGGACAGGAGGAAAATGGAAAGGAAGAGTGATTCCTCTCCCAAAAAGAAAGCATCACAAGCTAGGTGCTCTGAGGGTGCTGGGTTTGAGTACAAGCAGCTTGGTTACACTGCAGCTGTCTCAATGAAACAAGGTCATCACCCACAGTGCTACTGTGCAGGAAACAGGAGTGTCTGAGGGATCCAGGGCTCCCTCCATGCCCCAAAATGTTTATGTCTAATTGAACCTCATAACTAAGTAAGTTCTGCTAATCTGATTAATTTCCTGCCGTCCTCCTGCCCTCATTCCTTGATAGTCAAGATCCTCTGTCAAACAGGCTGTTCCCATCATGCTCCAGATGAACTGGGTAGGGAATAAGTGGCACTGAGAAATCCTCATTGCCCATGTGCAGGCAGCATCTTCCTATTCAAGAGAAGCCCTGGATCATCTGGGGAGGCTGATTTTGCAGTAGTTGTACTTTGATACATCAGCACAAAGGAGATGCACCTAAAGAATTAAGGTTTATTTCTGCATCTTCCCAAACAGTATATTTAAGAAACCTTGGTCTATTTTACAGGATAGAGAAAAAAAATCCCAGTATTGCTACCACTTGCTTTTCATTTCATAAAGTATGAATAGGGCTGAGCTTCCCATGGTCTAAAGCTAAGTTGTCAGCACAATTCTGGCAGCAGATTTTTAAACAGCTTTGGTGTAGTAAAAAGCAAAAGAACACCAGTTGATTTTAAGATCAAAGACTGAGTTTACAGGGTTGAAAAAAAAAATTCCCTCCTCACTTATAATCAGCACAAATAAGTCATGCAAACCTCAGAGAGCAGTGATGGGGCCACACACTGATATTCCTCCAGGTGCTTCTCTACATAGAACTTCCACAATATTGTTCTCTGGTTCAGACAAGCACCACAAATACCAGGTGTCCTTTTGGGAGGATGGGAAGCTCACTGGTCTGAGGCAAAAGCATGTTATGTAATGTATGTGGCAGAATTAATTTTGCTGGGAGATAAAGGAAATGCCACAAATAGCCGACAGACTGCTTGGGAGAGGGAATGAGTGAGCACTCTTGAGCCTTTCAAAGCTCTGCCTGGCTGTGCGTTTCATCAGCAGAGCCACTGGGGGATAGCTGCCATTCCAGGACAGATAACCTTTGCTCCAGCCAAATGCTATTATTTTAGCAGTTACATCTTTAAGTTGTAGATTAGTTAAACCTCATTTTCTCATGTACTCAGACGTGAATGGAGGTGGTGCTCCCTGGTGAAGCAGAGCACAGTGTGCCCTTTCAGCAGACCCCTGCAGTCCCCAGAGACAGCTCAAACATGATTGGCACTTTTCCCAGGTACTTTTTCCAGGTACTTTTTCCACTCTCCTCCTCAACTGACCAAGAAGATTTCTCAAAGCCCAGGTCTTTTTCTTTTTTCTTTTTGTCTTTTCTCCCTGATGGCACCACTACATCATAGGTTGTAGTGCTAATACACTCATATAAGTTATAGGTTACTGACAGTTTTCCTTGAGCAGGGGGAATAAATTATGTGCCATCTTTTGATGGAGATGTGTCAGCTGAAGCTGGTGTGATGTGACTCAGACTCGTTTCACTTGCAGTGGGTACTTCAAGTTTGAAGCAAGCCAGGCCTCCAAAAGTGAGAGCCATGTGCATGATCCCACTTTCCATCCCCCTCTTTCTCCTGGGTGGCAGAGATGCGTGCCTGTGTCAGCCCTGGCTGTGCACAGCCCAGGGGCACAAGGATGTGACAATTCCCCTGAACTCAGGCAGTGTATTTCCCCCACCTCCTCTCAGAGCTAACTGAGCAAGCCCAGAAATCAGGATACTGGAATGTGGGCAGAGAAGTTAAGAGAGAGGAAGAGTTTGCCCTGTGTTGGGATTTCCTGAGCAGTATTGACTAAAGAGTGTTTCCTGGCCCTGGATTCTAACACACAATCTCAGCCTTTTCCATGAGTCCCCTGGCACATCTATGAGTCTTTAACTAGTGCAGAAGGCAGAAATGTGATTAAAATGCAAAACCAGGGCATCCTGTTGTTCACAGTAACAGGGTAAATGCTGCAGAATTCATCCCTGTTACACGGAGCTGTTTTTTCTTGATAAAAATTTTCCCAGAAAGGCCTTGAGGTCAAATTTTACCTGAGAGGAAAGAAGAAAAAGGAGAATGTCCAGAAAGCATTCATTAATTCAGACTAGTGTTCTAAACAATAAATATTTCAAAAACAGCCAAAGGTCAAAAACTGCAATAAACCCTCATCAAGGTCACCATTTACCTCTACATAAATATTCTCTGAACAGAGTCTGATCCCTTTTTTTTTTTTGCTTGAGCAAAGCTTTATAGAAAGACTTCCATGCAAATGTCATTTAGTAAATGTAAAACAGTAGGAAAGCCCCTCAGCCAGTCCAAATTTAAAGTAATTTAAAATGAGTTTAAAATCATGACCCCTTGAGATAAGTATTTAATCTAGGCTGAGTGACATGTGCATTACATACAGTGCTTTAAAACCCAGAGTAAGAAAAGATCTCCTGACTTCAGCATATATATCACATTTGTGAACGTTGGCTGCTTTGCTTTCATTACACTTCCTTTCCCTGTCAGCACCCCAGCTAAAATAAAACAGCCCTCAGGCAACTTTCACAAACACACAGTGGGAAGATTAAACCACCACAATGTACATTCATATGGGGGGTCAAAATCAACATTGCACAGCTCCATCTACTTTACTTGAATATGACTCACAAAATATTCACAGTAGGAAGAGCATATTTGAGGGACTTTGGGAACTTTCTTGAATTAGTTTTAATTATTTGCTCAACACTGGTCCTTGGCACAGAACATGTGAAAGAAGAAGTAAAATTTTTAATAGTAAATCCTCTAATTTACAAAAACAAAGAAACAGAAACCTTCATTCCATTCTCCATTCACTGTCATTTCCAGTAGTTGCAGCTTATCATCACTTTGGAGCAGCTCCCCATATGTTCAAGATTCCCCAGTTCCCTGTTCCTAAGTCTCTTTTACTTCTGCAAATATCCAAGGAAGATGAAAAAAATTGAAAGCCAGGCTGGCGTTCTCTGAAAAGGCAGCCTTCTTTCCTAGTCAACAAATAGAACATTGAAATCCTCTTCTGACAGCCTTGGAATTGAACCTCCAACACTGATGCCAAAGCTGTGATTTAAAGTTGAGGGCACGATTCTCTCCTCAGTTATAGCAATGCAAATTTTTAATTTCAAGGAAGTCATCAGAGTGAATTTGGGAGAGAGTTGCTGGACTGGCTGTGGATGAGATGAGACCTGGATCTCGCCTCCCAGTCCTTTGAAGCATTACCTCTTGGATCTCCACGTTGCAGTCTCACATTTATAATTATGCCCCTATTATACACATCTTCACAGAGGAGCAAAATCTGTGAAGAACACCCACAAATGCTTTTGACTCTCTGTGGAAATCTAGAAGTGCAAATCAGCAAGAAACACTGCTGAGCTTTCCTCCCTAACCTGTGACATGCATTTTAAAATGAAGAGGTTATTTTTAATTATAATTGACATTTTTTTTCCCCTGGTTGTCCCAGTGAAGGCATTTATCTCTCTAGAAAAGTGGTGCCACTTATAACGTTGCCACAATGGGAGCTCGGTGGAGGAAGCTGTGAACAGGCCTTTAGGGAGCTTCAAAAAGCATCTGTTAGACTGTAAAGTTCAAAGCCAGGCAATTTGATTTTCCCAGTCCTTCTGGGGGTCTCTGATTAAGAGGGAAAGAAGAAGGACTTTCCCCTCTGCCTGTGGGGCTGGGCTTTATTGGCAGCTCTGCTTTAGGTGGACACCTGCACGCCAGGGGTCACTCCCAATCCCCCAGGCCCAAACCAAAGATTGGACATGCTGCAGCCCCATAGCAAGGCATGCTGGAGTGATGTACCTTACTATCTCACCCCCACTTTTCCCTGGATAGAAAACATTTGTCCAAACTTAAGTTCAGACTCCTGAAACTGGGGCAAGATTTCCCTTGGCAGGTCTGTCTGCTATTGCCATGTGCTGTACATGGACCTCTCTGCCTGTCCCCTTGCCCTTCATTACCCCTCATCCTGTACCAGCCCCCACTAAGTCATCAAATGTGGTTCAGGGATTTGTACACATGGTTAGAAAATGCACTAAAGTGCAGAAAACACACATTTAAATAGGAAGTGGCATCAGTTCAGCAGAGTGCAACTCTTTTCCTGGGGATGCAAATACCAGCACAGCAAAGCACTTTTTGAATCAGACAGGCTATTAATATTTTTAAGGGCTTTGAAAATAAATTTGAGGATTGGGAGAATATGCAGTATTGCAAAAAAATCCTCCTGTGAAGCCTTCTGTCCCGGGATTCTCCCTGAGTGTGGGCAGGAGTCCTGTCCCAGCTTTTGCAGTGTCTGCTGAACCAGCCTGTCCAGATGTGGTTATTAGTGCCAGCTACAGCAGAAGCAACACCCCAATTCTGTTTTTCTCTGCAAACAAACATTTAAGCCCTTCTGGCACTTCTGAAATGCCGCAGGGGGAAAAATGCCCTTGGTCATCAGATCTGCCAAATTTTAGTAACTATCTCTACCAAGAGTGTAACATCCCCAGCAGGCAACTCAACTGACACACCGTGTCTCTCAGCATCATCCTATTGAGGTGACTGCTGTGAGCTACAGAGATCTCTGGGAAGCCTCAGCTCTCATGGCCTGGTGTGGAGGAGACAATTATGCAATCCTTTCTGGGCTCCTGGAGAAGAGCCTGAGGATGCTGAGGACTGGGAAAATTCAACCAGGACAGCAAAGCCAAAGTCCAGCAGTGAGGCTCAGTGCCATCAGCCTTGTGGGATCTCCCCAGCAGCAGGAGAGGATGCTGATTGCTTTTGTAAGGACCACTTTGGGAGGAGCTTTGCCTGTTGTGGGTGATACCAGTGGCTTTTTAAAACAAGAAGTTCAGATCTTGTACTGTTGACTGTTAGCATTGTAATATTTGGGTAAAACACTGCTTGGGCACTGCAAAGTGTACAGGAATGGAAACTGCAGCAGTCCATGCAGCAGCACTGGGCTAAATATACTAAAGGATGCAGCAGAATTGGGATCAGATTTGTAGTTTATTGGGATGGTATCTTTTAATTTCAGAAACCCATAACAACAGGAATGAAACATAAATATCCTGCACCCACTACCAAAACAGAAAGCAAATATTTTCAACTAATGTGGGGAAAAGTCAGGAGTTTTGTGCAAGGGTAAAAATTATGTTGTAATATGGCCAAAAAAATAAAAGAGTATAGAGTGTTCCTTCATGGAGAAATCAATTTTGAGGTAATACCTGCTTTAGCAGTGCCCAAGGGGAAAGTAAACAAAGAAACTCTGTGGCATTATAGAGAACCAAGCCAGAAGGTAAGGCTGGGCAGAATGTTCCCAGAAAATAAATATAGCACATCAAAAGAAGGCAGGCAAATAGGATTTGACTCATGGCCTGGTTAAGGCACAGTTCCCCTTCACAGGTAATACAGGGGCTGCCTTTTAACCAAGTTGCAGGCAAACTTGTAACCAAAAAAAAAAATGACCAGAGATGGAAATCCAGTTCTGGTCAGAAAAGTGGACTGGGGAAGACTTTTACTTCATTATGAAAACACAGAAGAAAATGCACCTGAACATTCACAGGCAGCAAATGGCAGCATACATCAGAATAAACAACATTCAATCTACCCAGATCAGCTGAGTCTATCAGGTTGTGGTAAAAATCTATTTTTTCTTTCAAGATCTTGAACATTTTGTCATTTGTGCACACAGAGCTAGGTGGGACCTGGGATCAGAAAAATGAAAGTAAATCAAAAAAAGAAGGTGGAAAAAAATTGTGCCTGTGTATATAAAACTAGCTCAGTTGGATCTTCCCAAATAACCAGTTTGTATTGGATTCAAATAAAAGTCCAGGTTAGTCTTATGTCCTATTTGGACCTGTTGGCTCACCATGCATCAGAAAAGCACATGTATTTTTATTGATTACCTCCCTCTACACTACTGTATTCAGTTATTTTTGCTGCATTGTTGCATTGATTTCTCCTGCCCAAATCACACTATTGATTTTCCCTGCTCCTGTTTCACATCTGTGCTTCTCTCAGCCACCCAGTTGATAAAGTAGGGAAAGTGTGAGATTAATGCTCAGCTTACAGACACATATGCCTTGAGGAATCTACCCACAAGGATAATTCCAAGGCCACTGCTCTGTTGCAGGGTCTATGTATGATGTTATATGTGTGATTTTTTCTAGAATCCAAGGATTACATGGAAGTATAAAATGAGAATTTTGTGCAGTTCTCTGCTCTCGTTCTTCATCAAGGCAGTAACAAGCAGTTCAAGGCTAACACTGAGCTTTTGGCTGTTCTGCCAAAAATATGTTGAAGGTCAGTTTTAGTTAAAGTTATTAAGACACAGCTGAAAGCAAGACTTTTCTGCCAAGAATGGAGTAAGTTTCCAGCTGAGGACAGGACTTGCAGTTGCAGCCAGCTTTTAAGGAAAGGACAGCACCTGATTCATCCCATGCTGAGTGTCTGGATTTTTTCAGATACTCTGCCCAGAGACGTTGAAGTTATTGGGAAGTCATCTCCTTATTGTGGATGCAATGGGTAATTATGCCTTTCAATCTTTAATTTTTTTTTCTTACCTTGAAATGTACAACTTTAATTTTAAACTCAACAGATCTTAGCAACAACCAGAAATGTGACATATATCAGCACCGTTCATTTTTTTGCCAGATTTTTAGTGAGAAGCTCAGAGAGTCACAGGATCAGAGAACATTCTGAATTGGAAGGGGCCCAGGAGGATCATTGAGTACAACTCCTGGCCCTGCAAAGCATCAAACACAAGAACCCCCCCATGTGCCCAAGTGTATTTACCAAATTCTTCTTGAGCTCTGCCAGGCTGGTGCTGGGACCACTGCCCCAGGGAGCTGTTCTAGTGCCCAAACACCCTCTGGGGGAAGAACTTTTTCCTAAACCTCCCCTGACACAACGTTAGGCCATTCTCTTGGGTCCTGTCATTGTCACCACAGATCAATGCCTGTCCCTCCTCTGCCCCTCACCAGGAAGTTGTAGCTGCAGTGAGGTCTCCCCTCAGTCTCCTCCAGGCTGAACAGACCAAGTGCCCTCAGCTGCTCCTCATAAGGCTTCCCCTCAAGGCCCTTCACCATCTTTGTTGCCCTCCTTTGAACCCTCTCTAATAGTTTAATATCTTCCTTACATAGCAGTGGCCAAAATTTGAGATATTCCATGAAAGAGTGCTTGTGTTTTTCAAAGTTACAATAATATTTAATAAATTACATTTTAATGTAATATGTATGTGCTGCTCCAAGCACAGACATTTCCACGTAACAAACTTAGTAATTCTGTTACATTTCAAAGATGATAGTCAGAATAATTTATTGAAATTCATCATCAATATGGAGAAAATATGTTCTGACTTTTTGTATGCAATGGTGTTACAAATTGTACATGACAAAATGTTTAGTACCCAGCAATTATTTTGTAAGTAGGAATTATTTCGCTTGAATTATAAACAGTTTCTCTATGTACAAAATAATAACCTCTTGCATGGTGCTGTTTCTTTCAGTCACTTCTAAACTGAAGCAAGAGAAAAGGCACACATGAAATAATCCTACCAAAGCCAGAATGGACAATTTGAATGTATGAGAAAAAGAGTGTAGTCAGATTATTATCACTGTGCAGTTTCACAGGTCCCTTGGATGTTATTTCCTATCAGCTTTATAGCTCTTTCATCCAAACCCCCAAGAATTTGTAGCAAAATATCAGAGCCACAAGGGAGTTATTTTCCTTTTCATATGAAAATCTCACGGTGACACTATGAAAATGGTGCTGCTTAACAATCTTTATGGGATGCTAAACATTTGACAGACCTGCCTGTGACCACCTTAGAGAGGATTTACTAACACAGGGAGACAAAAGCAGGAGCTCAGCATCACCTTACACTGAGCTACTCTTACAAATCAGTCACGAAAAAGGTTTTCAAAAATGTTTGCCCAGAGCAAGAAAAGCAGCACCAATATTACGTTGAGGAGAAAAGGTGGGAGTGAACAAGCTGTTATCTTCTTGATGGCAGCACTGGAATTACCCACCACAGAAGCACCAGTTTGGTGGGATGGTGACCCACAGTGCCAGATCAGCTCTTCCCAGACGTTTGGGGGAGCTGTTGTTGGGATCAGAGGACACCTCTGCTCATGTTCAAGTTACACCAACTAAATCAAAAGAAAGCACATAGTCCCCTGGCTAAACATTACAGGAGAAGCTCCTCTCTGCCACTGGCATCCCCTGCAGCTGTTTGGAGCAGGTGCTGGCCCCCTGGATGTGCACATTCCCAGGATGTGCTCCTCCACCACAACCAGGTTTCACCATCCAGGGCAGGGACGGGAGGAGGCAACCTTTGCACGTTGTGGTTTCCTTTCACCATCCAAGAGCAGCAGGGTGGTCAGCAGGCTTTCCTGTAGTGGAAATAAATATTAGGATCATGCAGGTGGCAGAAAAGCCCTACAGGTCTACTGGGGTCCCATGGGGTTTTCTAACACATGGCAGACCATGACACATGGACACATTAATCTAAAAATTCCTTTTTCAGGTTGATTTTAGCTGGAGGTGAGTTTTCTGCTTGGTGTTTTCCCTGAGTTCCATTGTATAGTTAATTTAGCAGGCACAATCCCAGTGAGCTTTTGTGCATTATTGCTGCTGGCTGTGGGCATCCAAGCAGTTTCCCAAATAAAGTCTGGGGTATAAGAAACATGAAAAGCAATGTGAATTTTAAGCTGCTCTCTAAAAATGCCCTGAAATGGCTTGTAACCTCTGTTAGAGGGTTTGTAGCATCCCTCCAAAGGCACAGACCTGGTTTAATGGCTGAGGCAGTTTTATTCCCAGTTAGAGCTGCATCAGCAGATAATCTGCACTGCTGGGGACATTCACTGCCTCCCTCACATCTGTGTGATCAACCCATGGCTGTTTATTATTCTGGTATTTTCAATCCTCAGCTTCTTTAGCCAGCAAGTGATCTCAAACCACTGCTTTCTAGCTTTTAAAATCAATTGATAAATAGCATTTCTTTTTTCTCCAAGGAATCAATGCACAATTACTCTCAACTGTTTCAAGAAAATAGGATTTTTGAGATACTATATCCTCCCTTTGCTCCCTTCAACAAGCTTGATTTAAGAAGCAAAGAGAAAGAAGCACAAGTAGCACTGCAGACTTGACAAAAATGTGGATGTTCTGCAGTCAAATTATTTTGTGAAACAGGAATAATTCTTTTACTTTCAAACGTTTCTTTCCTTTGGTCACATATTCCTGCCTCCACAAGAGAAAGTAGAGTTTCCAGACTTTCCAGGGTGTGTTTTAAATCCTAGGATGTATATAGTATGATATTTATTGTGAATTACCCGGGAAGAAATTCAGAAGAAATTAATCAGATAAAGCAGCAAGTTCTAAATTTCACATGTATAAAACCTCAAGATCTGAGTGTCTGGTATAATAAGGGAATTAATTCACATCCAGGATGTCTGATGAAGTCTCTCAAGCCACCTAAGTTTTCAAAACAGGAAGGAAGAGCTGCAGCACTGGGTCCATCAGCTAGTCAGTGATAAATTATTTGGTTGTGTTTTCAGTATCTGCAGAAGAAACCAATAAATGTTGCCCTGGCAAGGTGGTGGTTGCATTTGGGAGATGGAATTTGATTCCAGTCACAGGAGGAAAATCCAAAGTCATAGACTCATGGCTGACTATTGGAAGAAATAACATTTTGAAATCTCTTTAGATATGATTGACCACAATGCCAAAGCCTCATCAAGGAAAAGATGCTTTTCTTCTTTTCTTCAGACAGTTTTACAATTAAGCTACTTTGAGATTACCTGGCACTGACAGCACAGGGTTTTCCAGAGAGGTTAAATCAGGTGTCCTTGCATCACATCTTCCTCTTTGCAAGTCTGACTCAAAGAATGCACAGGAATTTCCTGAGCTTCTTTCTTGGAACAGTTCCCTTCTAGAATAGAGGAGCTTTTCTGGGACTTACCTTAAAAACATTATCTGAGTGTTTCAAAGGAAGGACAGAATAAAACCTTAAAAAATGAAAAGGTGAATTACATTTAAGGCTTTAGTTTCCATTCAGGATCCGTCAAGAATCATAACCCTTTTCCAATACATTATCCAAACCTTTAATTATTTATTTTCCTACTTACGAAGGGAAACAGACATTAAACCAACAATTCAGGGTAATATAGTGATGGTAAAAGCTAGAAGTTAGATATAAAGAGCTAGAACATAAATGTGGAAGACTTTTTAACTGCAGGGAATTAGGAAACTATTAAAGGAGAGGAGATACAGAATAAAGGGGAATAATGCTAGGAAGCCATGATTATAATTTTATTAGGCCTGAGAGTTAAATAAAAATGAAAACCTAAGAGGAAATCAAAATAATTGAATTTTAAGGGTCACCTCTATGAGAAAAACTGAGATGGATTTGGCTCAAGTGATAATATGGTCTGCAATCCCAAGGAACAACTGGTCCTGCAAACAACCTCAGAGCTCTTTGTCCTCAAGCAGCACACACACATCTTTAAATCCAGGGGAGCCTGCAGTTTTACACAGACTAGTTAAAGAAACAGCAAGTTTCCCTGAAAATCACTGGGGTGAGGTGCAGGAAGAAAAATGTTCAAACTGACAGTAAAGGTGGTAGAGCAGAGGAATATAAAATAATGCCCCTGACTGCATGACTGTACCTTTGCCTTACATAATTTTGGGCACATTTCTCCTCCATTTAATACTAAGAGATAAAATCCCAAGTGTTGAGCTGCTCAGAAAGCTGCATCTGGGAGCAGTCAGGCAAAGGGCATGGTAAGGCCATCCCTCCCCACTGGCTCTTCTTGCTGTGTGGCTTCCCCTGCCCTGTGACACCCCCTGTCCGTGCTTTCTGTGTGACAGGCAGGGAACACCACTCCCAGTTTCACCTTGTGAGGCTTTTCTGTAGCAGCATGGAGGGAGATCCCTCATTCCTCCTCCCTGGGAGGAAAATGGAACAATCCTTCCAAGGAATGAAATGCACCGAGTTTGCATGGACCACTGGAGACCTCAGGAGACCAAAGTAAATGAATAAAGGATCTTCAAATGATTTACGACAATTGTGGGGATTATTCTGAATGCAGCAGGGGGGGGAGGCAAGGATGGAATTGATAAAGGCAGTTAAATTAAATTTATAAACATTACAGACATTGCCAAGAAAATTAGGATAAACACAAAGAAATTCTTTAAAAGCCCAGGAAATTTCCAGCACTAATGAGACTTCAAGGCATGACAATGGAAAAGTACAGATGAAACTGATATTACTCAGAAAGATTTTTGTTTCATTGTTCGCAAGAGAAGCTGAAGGTCATTTTCTAGAGAATGAGATCAATTTTCCTTGGAGAGAAAGAAAAATGTTAAAAGGTTTCATGATTATACTGGAACAGATAATTAGGCAGTAAGAAGTTGCACAGGTTGACAAGGCACTGGACCCAGAAGACTTCAAGGCACAGAAAAGTGGCTGAGACAGAGACAAGAATTTGTGGGCTGGAGCAGAGAAGAGGATTTGGCAATTACACTACAACAGGGACTCAGTTCTGCCACCAAGAGAGCTGTATCCTAAACAGCTGTATCCAAAATATCTGCATGGATCCAGCAGTTGTGACAGAGAGCACCTTCCAGATGTGTGACTCCAGCAGCAGTGAAAGCCAAATGGAGATTTCAGACACTTGATGTAGCACTAGATCCTGGTGTTTTTCAAGTCAAGCCTTGGTAATTTTATTCAGAAGGTGGCTGGGACAACACAGAGCATCAGCAGAGGATGATGGGATAAATCCGCTCCAGCGGGAACTGGTAGAAATCTAAATCAAAGTATAGAATAATTTAAAGTTTGTATTAGGCTTTGAAGGTAAGAATTAGCTTGTTCATGCTTCCTTTCACAATGCTAGTTAACCCTCTGATATATTAGTCTTTAAATATTCCAGTAGTAGGAATATTAATTAATTATCAACTCATCCACTGGCAAGACAGGCTGTAAGGTCTAAATTACTGACTTGGAGGAAATATTTGTGAATTCAGTTCTGAATCCAGCATTTCTTGCTGAGTGCCTTAAGGCAAGCTGTTTGCCCTCTGAAAGACCTTCTAATTCCTGACACAAGAAAATTCCTTCCTTTCCTGATACAGCTGTAACTCCAGCAATATATCTTTAACTGCACTTATAATAGTTCATCTGGCCTGGTCAGGATGCTTCTTCTGCTCCAAGCCAAATTGAATTTCCCCTCAGTAATGTTAACTGCCATTTCTGTTGTCCTTTTCTTAGACAGATTTAACACATCACTCCTAGCACTAGCTAGATGTCAATGGGCAGAGACCAACTGATGGCCTCTGTGGACATTAGAAAAAGCATAAAAGCCTGTCCATGAAGATGCAGTTATTCCTTATGGTCTGTTCCTCAGCCTGTTCTGGAAGATGTCAGGAAACCCTATTGTCCTACAGGCCTGTTCTGTCAAGGCAGGGTCAGCTTCATACTTCACTGTTTAATCTCAAATGAATTGTAACAGGCTATTTTGGAACAACTTAGCCATGAGGCTGACTATTTTATTTCTACCTTCACACTTAAAAAAAAAAAAAAAAAAAAAAGAGGAAGGCTACCTTTATGTGTCCTGGATTTTTGCTAGCATCTACAGGGCAATCACAGACTCTCAAGGGTGACATTCCTTCCTGTGGGCATTTCTGATGATGCTGAAGTGGATGGGTATTCACCATCACTGACTAGCTGTCCCAGGGTTTTCTTCAACAAGTGAAAAATCACAGACTTCACTGGAGCTGTACCAATTTATACCCCAGGGAATGGAAATTAGTTGCCCCATACATTTTTTCTCAGCATGTGCCAGGTCAGGACAGACAAACAGAGTCTTGTACTCTGATGATGATGAATTCTTTATTCCTTATGTAAGGAGAGGATTCTCTCTGAAAACCAGCTGAAATTCAGTCTAAGCTACAGCCTGAATTTTCCTCTCCTGGATCTGAAATGTTTCATGCAATCTCATCTGCATGTTTGTTGCCAGAACAGTCTCTCTCTTTTGCCAAATATTGTCCTCCAGCTCTGGATACCAGAGCATGGTACCCAGTTTTCACAACTATCAGTCTCCTTTCATTTCTCTTATCTTCATGGGTGCTTTGCAAAAATCAGGCCAATTCCATACCTAGAGTTAGATTTAGCAGTCTGGTAAATACCTACAGAAAAGTGTGGGCCACATGGCTCTAAGTTGTCCTCACAAGTTGCCACTTGATCTAAAGGAGTGTCAAATAATCAATAAGCTAAAGATCTTCTGAACAGGCTTTTTTATGGACTGCAAACACTGCTCTCACTTTTTGTTTTTGACACAATAGAGAGCTCTGAATTGTGAAGGGGATGGCCCCTTCTCAGAAGCCTTGTAGGAAATAGATTGAACAAGTTTTAAATACATTGTGCAGAGGCTCCGATTAGAGGCTGCTGATAGTTTAGCTATCAAACACTGCCAGCATTTTGCATCTGACTGGATCACCCTCAACATAGAACATCAAGATTTATACAGACTGAAAGATACCTGAAGGCATGGGATAGAGCAGCCTGACCCACCATCAGTATTGAAGGCACCTTAACAAGGTTAAAGTATTGACAAAGAAAGGATTTATTAATGCTGACTACGTGTGCCTCAAATACTGTCCCAGGCTAGCAAAAAGCCCGTGTTTCTCATCTAAGAATAATTATCCTTTCTGGAGGAAAGCAGGCATGGGTTGTTTACCCACTGGGAGGAAAAACCAAGCCAAACTAAATGTGTTGTGTCTATTGCACTGAGACAGGACTTTCTAATGAGTCTATAGCTCATCGTCTAATGATGGACATCTAATTTATTTTATCTTGACATGACAGACCTGGCATAGTAATATCTGGCAATTAGTCACACCTCAGTGGCTCCTAACCTAAGTAGTTTGCAGTGAAATGCAGGTTCTGATATGTCACTGCCATTTCCTGTTATTCCTTATACAATGGAGTAGCACAAAAAGCATTAACATACTAAATCACCTATTGCAAAAGGCTGCACCATCAGCTTCTGAATCCTATTTAGCACTGCTAAATTACAGAACAGCACCACTCCAGTACGTGCTGTTACTGGCTGATTATTTTGTTAAACAGAAAACCAAAACCAAAATTTGTTTGCACAGTTAGAAACTGATGTGGGATTCAACAGCATTTGCCAATATATAAAGATAAAGCAGAGCTTTAATAGGTCTGATTTGCTTTATCTAATAGGTATTCAGCAGATAAAACAAAACAAAAGCCTGAGAAAAGCAGAGAGATTTATGGCCAGCACCACTCCATAAAAATGGTTGGTTTTGTTACAGGAAAGCATGGTCACAAACAGCAGTGGTTCTGAAGGAGGTGGATTCATGGTCATGGGCAGCTATCCCAAAGGTAAAGCAGAACAGTTCTGATACCCAGGAGGGGGAGAAGAGAAGGGTTTGGGGCTGCTCTTCCAACCCCAATGCTATGCGGCAAGGCTTGCTGAAAGCAGAGGTGGCTGGTCCCCAGCCACAGAATATTCTGAGTTGGAAGGGACCCAGAAGAACCATTGAGTCCAGTTCTGAAGCTCACCTAGAAGTGTTCATCTTACCTCTGGGAGTGGGTGGTGGTGCTGGTGCACTCAGAGTACAGGTCCTAGCAGTGATTCCAAGCTGTTGTCTCCATGTATAGGCCTGGGGAGTTTCTCACCCTACAGTAGGAAAGGGTTGGACCTGTGCAGTGGTCACCTTTACCCAAGAATTTGGGAAAGTGGATGGACTAGAGGAAAAAGCTGCACACTCTTCTAGGTAATCACTGTGGATGATGAGGGACCAAGGCCATGCTGTGACACTCACCTGCTGCTAGAATAGACAGCAAAGTCCTACCCTTCAAAGGGCTCCCAGAGGCTGCTGAAACTCAGAGCACCTTTCATTCAGCACAGCCATGGAAGGGATCTGGAAACACGTGTTTCCTCTATTTATATAAATCACCTTAATTTTAACTGGTAGAGAAAGTGATGGGAAGTGCTGCCCTTAGGAAAGGCCACTTGAAAGCAGGTTTGTGTTGTGCAGGGGCTTGCAGGAGGCCATGGCATCCCCAGAGTGTCTCTGTTCCTTGTCTCTGAGTGACTGCGGAACCTGCCAGGAGAGCTGGCAGTGCCAGCGCTCCTCAGGGCAGAGCCTCACGTCCCCTGACAAGGCAGGACAAGCCCATGGGCCCAGCTGAGGAGGAGGGTGAGCTGTGACACTTCATGCTCAGCACACAACAGAGGAAGGGCACGGAGTGGGCAGCAGTGACACCGACTGTGCACAGAGAGCTGCAGTCCAAGGTAAAAAAAGGGAGAAACACATTTTCCTTTTTCTTCCCCCCCCGCCCCAGGCAATAAGTGCTACCTGTCAAAACGGTGGGTAAAGCCATTTCAGACAGGAATGTAATTTACAGTTTGAAGGTGTCCCTTTGAGCCTGTAAATTCCTTGGGGCAGGGATTATAGTTTTGATCTGATGTGTTAACCAAATGTAAAGCACTGAGTGTAACAATCTGGAATTTCCTAAAAGATAAAGAATAATGACGATAATTTCCTCCTTCCCCCCATCTCTGGAACATGTATCTTGCTGTTACAAAGCTCTTTGCTTGCAAGAAGAAAGCTATTTATAGTTTGAAACAGATTTGCAATCATGGGTGATAGAGAAGGAAACTGAGGAGAAATATGCAAACCAAAAAAAGCAATGGCAAAAATTTGCATAGTTCTTTAAAGTTTCCTTCAAAAGCTTCTGCAAAATACAACCATCTGTTTTTTTAAGAATATCCTGTGGGGGTAACATGAGGGCTCTCTCGTCTTTTTCCTCCTTTTTTTCTTTTTTTGCTACTTGCGGAACTGTCTCTCCCTTTAGGAGGGAAATGTGTGTAATCGTAAACTATTAGAGACAGACATCTGCATAGTAACCTGTACTGCTGTATTCAATTACTCAGTAAGTATTTTAAAGCAGTTAGTATGTGCCAATTTAGCTCATGATGAAAATGTTTGTCAGAATAATATGTTTTATTCCAAGCACCTGCTATTTAATATTTGAGAGAGCTGGAAGTGTAATGAGGAAAGAGGAAAATATATGCTCGCAGCTCAAACATAAGCTGCAAAGGCAATTCTGGGGTGAGAAGTGGCACAGCTGAATGGAGACAGACCATTTTCCCTCCATTTGTAAGCCAGGCACAGAATGACAAGCTAATTCCCAGCAGTCGAATGCGACAGGCATGGCCATTACCGGGGCTAGTTAATCTCTCAATCCATGTCTCCCTCTGAAGGAAACCGTGCAAAAACAAAACCCGGAGCATTTTTGTTGTCTGCATGACCCACCTCTGTGTCTGGTGCTTTGTCAGAGGGCCCAGGTCCCAGAGAGAGCCCCTGGTCCCAGAGAGAGCCCCTGCTTGGGGCTGAGTGGGGATAGGAGCTGATGTGTTCTGTGAGGAGATACCATGGACATCACTTCAGTGAGTCCTTTGCAGAAATTGCTCCTGAAATCCAATGTAGCTTTGAAAGGACAAAATCCTCTCCCGTTTCTGTGCCAGGATGGTCAGTCCAGCAGCCACGCAGGTATTTCACAGCGTCCAAGGTGGGATTTAAATCAGCTGTTTAAGGCTGTCTGGGATTTCCAGGAGTGAGGATGAGCCTGGAGTATGGCATGAGAAGCAGGTGACACATATGGAAACCCAACATGCCCAGCTGCCATTCTCTTTATATTACCAGCTTTCTTCTGCTGATGGGCCAGGAAGGACCGGTGTGCTGTGGTGGAAATGCAGCAAAGACATCTGCTGCTTTGATTTCATTCCCACTTCTGCTCTGCAACAGCTCGAGGATCATCTTTAATAGATTGCTAAGTGTACAAAGACACCTAAATAGGTTTTAAAATTAGATTTTTGGATTTGGGTACCAAAACCTGGGTTTCTGAACCCATCTTGAACCACATAAACAAATTGTTTCAGTTCCATACGGTCTGAGCAGACAACGATTCCCAAAGGCAGTCTGTTAATTTAGATGCTCACTTTTGCATTTGGGAATTAATTTTAGACAGTCGTTTCTTTCAACTCCTGGCATAGCTCTGCAGGATTCACATGAAGGCTCTGGTGGATTTCTAAACTCACACTTCCAGCCGTTCCCTGCCTGGAACAAGCCATAAGTTTCAGCCAGCCCTTCTGCTGATGGAAATTTGCAGTGTTCCACAGGCTGAAATGCAGAAGGGATGCACTGAGGGAGTCTGCCAGAGAGCAGCCTGAGCACGCAGGATCCAGCTGCTCAGAATGCACAGGATGTACCCTGCAGGATGGCACACGGGGTGTTACAGTGAGGAGATGATGAGGCTGCAGCGCTGGCAGTGAGCAGGG
Source organism: Petroica traversi (assembly GCA_025920805.1). Classification (NCBI taxonomy): domain Eukaryota; kingdom Metazoa; phylum Chordata; class Aves; order Passeriformes; family Petroicidae; genus Petroica; species Petroica traversi. Next base: position 5,537,689 of record JAHLSL010000075.1, on the reverse strand, counting down.
GCTGGGAACGCTGACAGACCCTGCTCCTGCTCCTGCTCCTGTGGAAGTCATTCACAGTCCTACCCTGACCTTCAGCAGGGAGGTTAGGGGAGCTGACACTGCAAGGAGGGTGCTGTGGTTACCCAGGGACAGAGCTGCTCCTTCAGCTTCTGCTGGAGGCCCAGACAGCCCAATAAACACAACCTTTGGGGACAGGGTCTTAGCTGGAAGCTGCATGGCAGGTTCAGCCTTCATCCTGCCAGCTCCAGCAGCAGCTGAGGTCCTGCTTTGGGCCTGGATCTGAGGTGAAAGTTTCCTCAGGTGATGGAAGGAACAATACTGAGCAAGCAGCTCACAGAGAGGAGGTTTTCTGCAGGGGAGCTGGCTGTCCTCCCTTCCACCTCAACCAAAGGAGCCACCTCAGCTCTCCTCAAGTCAGCTCCTTCCTCACAGTTAAAGCAGCTGCCCTTCAAAACAAGTCTCCCCTCTTCTCACAGAAGCCTGAATCCACCCTGGGCCTCTTCTCCTGTCTCCAGGGCTAAGACAGTGGCATTCTTCCCTCTCTTCAGCTAATACTAAGCAAGAACAGGTCTTTTCCAAATAAGATTCCATCTGGTCACTCCATCCTCAATCATTCAGCTAGCACCCATGGTGCATCGCAGGTTGGGGATGCTATGCTGGATATTCCCAGAATATAAGAATGTTAAAAAAAAAAAATCTCCTTTTTTAATTTTTTTTTTTGTATTTTCTTCGGACTTTTCACAGGGCATATATATTTCTGCCCAGTCTAGCTGATTATCCTCCCTCAGTACACTTCAAAAATTGCCAACAACATCTGTAACCGTGGGTGGAAACTGTTCTACTCTGTTTTACTGATTTTTGTTAATTCAGAAATAAGGTGTTGGAATAACATTTCCAGAGAAAGTGTCAAACCAGCTGAGGACTTAAATATTTATTTTGTCCATAGTAGACTTCCCTTAACACCTTCCCCAATTTATAGGACCATGGAGCACAAAGGACCATGGAGATAGTCCAATACTCAATTTAAATCAGTTCATGGTTCAGCTAAAAGATCACTGTCAGCCAGGCAGTACAGTTACACTCTTAATAGGGAAAGGAGTTCTCACAAATAAGATACCAAAGAACTAATATAAATTCTCGTGGATTAATACCAAAGAACATAATATGAACTAACTGCTTTTCTTTATGCTAAAATTTTTCCGTTATTATAAAAATAAATGATTCAATATCTTAGTCAGTAATCTAACTCCAAGCCACAGTGCTACATACCAGTGATAGATGGCCAGGCCGTTTATAGAGATAAATGGCAGTAACTACATCAAACCATGAAATAACATTGCAGCAGCATCCCTAGCTGTAGCCATTAAATTTCTTAAAAATGAGTAGGGCAGTTGATCTTACTCAACTGATTTAATTGTCTAGTCCTCCCATATAATCTGAGGTGATACCAGAGTTTACAAAGCACTGTCAGAGGGAAGCCTTAAATACCAGCTTCAAAGTTTACTATTCCATTACAATATTTTTTCTCTTCTTTGATCTCTCTTCCTGTTTTTCACCCAAACTTCCACCTTTTCTTCTTCCTTTTTTTCTTGTTTGGTTCACTACATTTTCTTTCCCATGTGGTGTTTGGTGTTACAGCACAAGGGCAGCCCTGCTCAAACAGCAGGTTTTATCTCCCAGATGAGGATTGTAAGATTTATGTCTTCTGAGATTATTGATAATGAGTCCAGACCTCTCTCCACAGCTGCCAAGACAGCTTTGCTCCCTGCATTCAATCTCACCTCATCCTGGGGACTAGCAGCTCCACAGGCCCTCTTCCCATGGAGAAGAGGGTTCTGTAGGATACTGAAGACCTGCTCCCCCAGAAACTTGGGAGCCAGGATAATCTGAATCTTACCTGATTAGAGTAACATCACAGAGCATGAGAAACTGTTTTTTATGAGTGAGCTCGTCACCTGAATTGCTGACAAAGAACTGAAGCTAAAACATGTCTGTTGTGATGGAACACTGACAAATGGGTTCTGTGAGTCCAAAGTTCTCAGAGCTCCAAGTGATGAGATTATGTGGCCTTCCCTTTGCAGAAAAGCTTACTTGGTGCAAAAGAGTCACTCCTGCAGGCTTTGGAGAAGTGAGCAGCAGATAAGGGAGGTAGCTGTTCCCCAGGCCCCAGGCAGCAGCTGAAGGGAATCCCCAAATGTGCAGAACCCTGCAGCTCTCCATGATGTCCACAGCCCAGCAGCACCAACAAATCTACCTCAGTGCACTCCATTCACCCAGCCATGCCAAGGACCAAGGGCAGCCCAGGGACCTTGGCAGGGCTTCTCAGAGGCAGCTGGCCTGGGGGAAGCTCTCTGCCTTGGTGTGACAGGGGAAGCTTGAGGAGAAGGCTTTGAAGCAGGGGATGAAGGCTGGGGGATGTGATTGCTCCCCCACTGCTGGGAGGCTGCTGCCAGAGCCTTGGGTTGTCAGGCTGACCTGACCTACATTGTTAATACCAATTGCCAGCAGGCGAGTCAGGAGGGCTGCTCCTACACAAATCTGATTAGGTGGAAGTTATTTTTTCTCCCTGCTCTGTGCCTAGGAAATTTCTCTGTTCGGAGAAGTTGCCTCTATAGGGGAGAGTGAGACATTAGGGCTGCTCTTCTGTGCTCAAATGGCAGCAGCTCTACCCTGCTCAGCTCTGTCAGTGCTGCAGCCTCAAAAGATCTGACACAAGTGACCTGCCCCACACTGCAGGGTCCCTGTGGGGATTGTCCTGCTCTGGGCAACTCTCCCTGAGCTAATCCTGGCCAGGGGGAGCACAGCAAGCAGAGACAGGTAAGCAAAAGTCAGGTTGTGTCTGTATGGAGCCTCCTGCAAGGGGACAGAGGTGACATCCCAGCAGCACACCTGCCTCCTCTCTTCACCTGCTACAGCATCACTCTGGCAGGGCAAGGTGTGCTCCATGCCCAGGGTCTTGCTTAGCCCCTTTGTGAGAGGTGAGGGCAGAATTTGGGCTGAGGAGAGCTGTGTGCTTCCCTGCCAGGTTGAATGGGAAGTGGGACAGCAGGGGTGTCACCCTCTGTTCCTCTCAACAGCGCATCAGACACCAGTGGCCACCCAAACATTTGCAGCTGGTCGCAGCGGTGCTGAGGATGCTCCAGGGATAGGAAAGGATATTTCTGCCAGCTGCCGAGGCCGCCGTGGTGCCTGGGGACAGCACGGTGTTGTTACTGCAAAGAAAGTCAGCAAGGAACGAGGGATCTTCCTCCATCTTCTACACCTCCTCACCCATCCACCCCCTTTTTTTTTATTTTTTCCGTTACCAGAAACATTTCAACTGCAATTAAAAAGGCGTTATCAGCGTTTAATTGCTTTGGAGTCCTCTCGGTGATGCTGAGCCCTGGTGCTGATGTCATCGCGGTTGTCATGGATACAGGTGAAGAAGCCGCTCGAAGCACAGCATCAGCGCCGGGCTGGAGGGGGATGGGAGGCTGGAGAGGGACCTGGGGAGGAACCTGAGGCTGGGAAAGGGGGAGCAGCAGCAGCTGCATCGCCAGGTGAATGCGGCTGTCAGAGCGGAAGGAGAGAGCGCTAAACAAAGGTATTGAGGCCAAGGCACGGCGTTCCCACTCTGCTGGGAGCTGGGAATGCGAGCAGCTCCCCGACATTCAACACAAGAATGGTCCCCTCCACGACAGCCAACAATCAAGACAAAAGCCCGGGCGGACGCCCCTCCATGTGCACAGTAATTAACAAGACAAGTAGTGTGTTTCTTTAGTTCAATCTCTCTAATAGGTGAGGAGGGAGTAGCAGAAGGGAAACACTGGAGAAAAGCCAGAAAAATACATATACATATGCGAGTATGTGTGGATTTATGTATGCCAAAGACCAGCTCTATATGTTTGGAGGGAATAACGGAAGACTGTGGGACCAGGGATCTGTTCATGTGCATCCATAAAAGAGCCTTTAAAGAACTTTCCAAGTAATAACAACAATAATAATAATATTAAAGGAATCCCCCCCCCTAGAATAGTTGCAGAAGTAGTTCCTCTGCCTGTTCCCATTTCCCTTCTCTCCATCTTCTCTTGCTGAGAAGGAAATTAAAATGTATTTTTCATACAGTATCTCTAGCACTCTTTTGTGTAATAATCCTCTTTCTGTGAAAGAGGCAGGTCAGCAATAGCTGCAGGCTCCTGCACAATCAGTGCTCATCTCATAAAATCTCCAGCTTTCCCTGGGATTTTCCAGCCACAACCTATTAAGCATTTGGCTGTGACAAGAAGCCAGCCTGAGGGAGGGGCTCTTTCAGATGATGCCAGGGCAAATTTGTATTTATTTATGGAGCAGTTGCATGGATTTTTTTTGTAATGGAGAAATTGGACTTTTAAAAATTATCTGTTTGGTTTCAATTAATCTCAATAAGCAGTTAAGGCTTGATACACACTTCAGCTTCTAGTTTAAATTTATTATTCTAAAATGCAAGCTTAGTTTTAAGTTGGAGAAGAAGGCATGGAGTGTGCTTTTCCTGTCTTACTCCCCTCCTTTAATGCCTGACTAAAGGTGTCTTTTTGGTGATTTGCCAAGATTCAAAGGAAGGTCAAATACTGGCCTCTAATATATGAATACCAGAACAATGACTTACAGCTAAGCTTTTCATTATGGCTGACTGCAAATTTAATATTTCCTGTCAGCAAATTCCTATTTATTTAAATCCAAATGATGGGTTTCAACACAAATATTTGCTCATAACCATGATAGAGAATATCTGAAACTGTGAAAATGCAGTTTTCTTGTAATTATGTAACCAGAACTCTATTTTCTGAAGTTCAAAATGTCTTTGTACTGCAGCTCAGGCTAACCAGAATGCACATGCATGTACAAAGGTACGGTTGGAATGGAAATTAAAAGCTCTGATTTGTTTGAATTGATTGCCTTGACACCTCCTTTTTTTTTTTTCCTTAGGAAATATAAACTTTTTCCCTGTTCAGAAGAGCTCACAATATTTTTGCCTGAGACTGATGCCTTTCATATGACCATGAGTGTGACAAACAAGCTGTTGACAAGTTATTTATTTTTTCTTGAAACCACCTCATTTTGGTGACCACCACCTAACTCCAGACAGGGACAGCTTTCAGCAGCCTCTACAGGGATCCCTTTGGTTTCCCACCACAACGTGTGCTGCATGTGCAACCTGTCCCTTGGTATCCCATGGGTGGCACTGGCAGGGCTGTGCTGGCAGCTGGGTGGCCTGTGTGGGGGTTCCAGTGTCCTTTTTGTGGGAGAACAGGAGGCAGCCAGACTGACAAAACCCAGCCTCTCCTGGCAGCCCAAATCTGGGGATTCTCCTGGAAAGCCACTCGGACTTAATTCCTTCCTGGCTCCCAGGTGCAAGTTCCTATAAACTTTTTATGTAAAACACTTAGGGGAAAATCCCATTACTAAGGTAGCTGAGCACCCTGTCTGCATTTCATACCTGCTTTAAGTATGAAAACACTTTGAAACAGTGTTTTTCTTTTGAACTCTAGGGGAATTGCAAAAAAACTGGAGAGGGACTTCTCACAAAGGTATGCAGTGACAAGACAAAGGGAAATGTCTTTACCCTGAAGTTAGGTAGGTTTAGACTGGATATTAGGAAGAAATTCTTTACTGTGAGAGTGGTGAGGTACCGGAACAGGTTGCCCAGAGAATCTGTGGATGCCCCATCTCTGGAAGTGTTCAAGACCAGACTGAAACTCTGAGTAACCTGGTTTAGTGAAAGTTGTCCCTTGTCCATGGTTGAGGGGTCAAAACGAGGTGATCTTTAAGGTCTCTTCCAACCCAAGTAATCTATGTTTCTATGACTTTATGATTCTGTGATTCCTTCTGGCCACAGTCTGAGCTGCAGTCTTTCCTCCACCAAGCAAAATCAAAAAGCGTGTGAGTTTAGGGGATGGAAATAATATATTCCCTTCAAAGAGAGGAAACAATCATGTCTTCCTGAAGAATGCACACCATGATGCATCCCAAAGGAATAGGTTCACCAGGACAAGCAGGGATCCCCCACAAGATAACTATGGATCTTCAAGGATTCACACCTAACTTCAGCTGGGGCCAAGCTCTGGTTTAAAGCCTCATGTGTTGCAGAAGCCAAGGGTGTCTCTGAGCCTGCACAGAACTCACATCAAAGGGGAAAAGTCAGAGCACAGATTTAACACTAAGGACCTGGTGGTTGATATGCACTGGCCTCCCCAGCCTGCCCAGCACTGTGGTGCTGGGAACAGCCGAGCATCTGCTTTTGCACGAGGCTGGAGATCCTGGCAAGTCCCCAGCAGTCCTCCAGAACAGGATCTCCAAAACCAGCAAGAAGGTGTCAGTGAGGTACAGAACCTTGAACTGCATTTCTGGGAGTGTTGGGGACAAAAGAAATGAAGTGGCAGAGTTCGGATTCCGTAAATAAAATTTGTCTTGGGATCCTTTCATTCTTGTTATTCTCCACCCCCCCCCCCAATTTTTTTCTTTCCATAATCTCTTTAACTTAGAGAAGAGAGAGAATATTTTGCCATACTGTAAATAATAGTAGTGTTTTCATCTCCTGCCTTTTATTCACTGTGTGGAGCACGGCAGACTGTGAATAAGCCTATTCCAAAACAAACATTAAAAGCACATTGTCAATTTAAGTCCCATATGTGCCTAAAGATGTTTTATACTCTACTGTCACAAACAACACCTACAATCTGCTAGAAATTAATGGGATAAGAGGATGCAAAACACATCTCTCTGGTTCAGTGAGCATTTGATGGACACCATGGGTGGGATTTATCTCATATCACTTAAGCTGTCCCCAGCAGAGATACTCACCATGTGCTTTCTGCAGCTGAAAGAAAGTGAGAAATAGGTACAGCAGCTCATGCATTTGCTGTGCTTCAGCATGTGCTAGGGTAAGATGAATCCACCAGGTGTGCTGACCAGCTCCCACTGCAAGGGGTGTCCAAGGAGAGTAGATGGAGGCCTGGGCTGAGTGTCTGGACTGGATTCACATTTTTTATCTGCAGTTTCATTGAATCCCCCATCTGGGCAGTTTTCCACTCCTTTTCAGTGGGATCTTGCAATAAATCCTCATGTAAGAAAATATTTTAGTATTGGGACAAGAAGGTGCTAATACTATAAAGATCTATGAAGAGAGTACCTTTTATGCATTGGAAACACTTAATGTTAAAATTGTGATAATTTCTTTGTATTTATACTGTTAAACCTCCTAAACATTGCTTTTAAAAATTATTATGTGTCATGAGAATGTCATGGTCTGCAGCATGTTATGCATATGGTCTCTCCTCCCTTTCCACTCCTTTTTTTTGTCTTTTGCTTTTACATTTTTTCCCTAAATAAATGTAAATAAGGGAAGCCAAAATAATAGAACAAATTCAAATTTTGACTATATTGGTGTGTACATCTGTATATTCAGACATGTAGTCTTAATCAGTAAAATCCTGACTTAGGACTCTAAGGAGCCATTGTGTTATGCAGTTGGGGAAGTCTAGTTCAAATACTGTAATCAGCAGCCAGTCTCTGGTGAAGTCAGCAAGCTGCTCCCATTTGAATTTGCTGAATTTATCTACAGTGCTTTACTTCATTTCTAGCCCAGCCTCTATTCCCTGACTTGTGTGAAATGAAATGAGTGATTTTCAGCTGAGCTTCTCCCTGATAGTGATCTGTGTCATGAAATCATCTCACACCAGACATCCTGCTTAACTGCAGGCTCTGGAAACCTGATAGCTGAGCCTCTGCTGCAGAGCTGCTCAAAGAGATCCCTTCTGCAGTGAAGGGGCTCACAGGTGAGTGCTAAAATAACCAGCTGGGCAGCGTGGGGGAAATTTCTGCTTTTGTATCCATTGCCTCTGCTGGTAGTGTCCCTCCCTTAGGCTAAGCAAGGAAATAAAACCCCACCTCAAAACACACACACACACACACATACACACACACACACACACAAAATAAAAAATAAAAAAAGAAAGAAAAAAATTATTAAGAAAGAAAACTCCTATAAAAAAACCCCCGCATAAAATCAAGAAAAATTATTTCTCCCCTAAGTGTCAGTGAAGCCTATAGTTTAAGGATATCTCTCATTTATTTTTTTTTACCATCGGTTGTCACAGCAGGAAAGGCTCTGTAGCTTTATAATTATTTGGTTTCAGATGGGGAAATCTTTTACTTTCACCTCCTTTTTCTGTCTTTAAATTAGCACTTGGAGTGTTAGTCTTTGTTGCTGCCGTCCTTATCAACAGGGCAGGAGACAGTGATTGCCTTGTATCTGAAAACTACATGAAATTAAACCTTAATTAGTCGTTTCAACGGGGTATGATATAGACCTTGAAGGACTTAAAGATACGTGTTCCAAATTGGTTTCAGTTCTACTGTGAAGGTCTGAGCATGCACACCTTGCATGATTAAAAGTGAGTACACCAAACTTTCTTCCAGGAAAAAGTCTGCTCATTTAGTATGATGTCATTACCGAAATTCTAAGAGGAAAACTAGACAAGATTTTCCATGCACAGTCTACCATTCCCTCCCCCTGGGATGACAGGTCATAGCTTATTTATGCACCACAGTCTCTCCAAAGCAGAGCAAAAACAAACAGCCAAAATAAATAGATGAAAAACGGCAACATAAGTGTTTACTCATTTCTTGCAAACTCTCTTCAGGGGAAAACAAGGAAACCTTATGGAAATGTTAATAAGAAGGGGCAGGAGGAAGAGAGAGAAACAACTGGGTGCCCATGGCACCAAAGACAGATTTAGCAAGCCCTGTGGCAGGCAACACCTGAGCAAAAGGCATGAAACATTCCAGCCTCACTTTCCAGGGAGTGTTTAGGGGCACACATTCTCCTGGGTGAGCAAGGCCCCGAGTCACTGGAGAAGCTCCCAACCCAAACAGCTGTCACACTCCATATTTCCCATAAAAGCAGCTCTTAGCTAAAGCCCCACGTTTCGCTTGGCCTGCAGGAGCCTGCCAAGTGACTCATGGAGCGAATCCACTCCCTCTGTGCTTCCCTCTTTCCTGGAAAGGAGCACAACAGCAGCAACACACGCAGTGTAACAATGGAACAACAGCCTCAAAGTGCTGAGCTGTGCTCAGTTTGCCTTCCAGATGCTGAAGAGCAGCGTAGGACCACTGCTGTCAGAAGGACAAAGACAACCCACAGCTTCCCACTCGACTGCAGTGATCCCAGCTGGGCTGGGGTTTAAAGGCAAGAATCCATTAGTGAGCATTCTGCTTTTTGCAGAGCCAATCACAAGGTGGTTTTGACTACAGCAGCAAAAGGACAGGCTTCCATGGAGGGGTCACAGCCCCAAGCCTGCCACAGTTCAAAAAGAAGTTGGACAAGGCACTCAGCACAGGGTGGGACTCTCAGGGCTGCCTCTGCCTGTGTCCAGGAGTTGGACTTATTGAAGAGATACTGGTGGGTCCCTTCAACCTCAGGATAGTCAATGTTGTTATGATTCCATGACTATGAAGACTTCAAGAGACTTCCCTGCTATTTTTTCTTGAAAACCTTCATAAAATAATGACTGAACAGTCTCTGATTAGAGCAAGATGATTTAGTTTTGGTAAACTTTGGAAGTGTATTGGAGTACGGGCAGTGTGTATGTTGAAAATCTCCATTCTTGTTCATAACATGCAGCTTAATCTTGGAAACCCAGGATGGCTGAGGTTGGAAGAGAGCTCTGGATGTAATTTGGACTCTCTCTAGTTTGTCTGTGTCTCTTTTGCACTTAGGGGCCCAGAACTGGACCCTGTGCTTCACGTGTGGCCTCACCAGAGCGTGAGCAAGGGGGAGGGATCTCCTCCCTTGACCTGCTGGCATCACCCTCTGGGTGCAGCCCCGAGTCCTGTCAGCCTTCTTTGACACAAGGACACTTTGCTGGCTCCTGTTCAGCCCTGGCAATGAAGCTCTGGCATCTCAGCCTCTCCTCCCAGCCTGGTATCATTGGCATCCTCGCTGAGGGCAAACTCTGCCCCATCATCCAGACCATGAATGCAGATGTTGAACAGGACAGGAGTTACTGCTCTCCAACTCGACTTTGTTCCATATTCCATTCTTTTTGTCACATATAATTTGTTTGAACTATAAAATACAATCATAAAGTCATGTTCATTTTTCAGTGTCAACTGTGATATACCAAGAATTTAAAAACACAACCACAGGAATTTAGACTAACCGAAAATGAAAACTTATTCAAGTAGGGAATTTCAAGGCCTCATCTCTGAAGGACAGGAAAACCAAATGAACTTTATGCTCTTCCTGCAGTGAGTTTAATGAAGAACTGCTCATTAACTGGTTGTTTGAATCCCTTACCTAACTGTCACTTGGGCTTACAGAACTGTAATTTTAGTGCATGGAGAAGTCCTAGATAAAAGCTTTTATTTTACTTGCAGCAATATATCCTCTCTTTATACTAGCTAAGAGAACAAAAACAGTGAAAAAATTAGAAAAGGAAAAACAAGGTGAGTTCTAAGTATAATAGTGCTAAAACATAAAAGAACAATTTTACACCTAAAGGGATCCTATATTTTGTATGCCCTTTATTCTGCACTACACAGAAGGCAGACTAAAATTCTTCTTTAAAATATTATCTATATCTACAAAAAGATAATCATGACTATTTGCCCTTTAAATGAGAGCATTCAAATCATCTGTTGTGCAGCCAAATGTGCTATTAATGGCTGGCCTCAGGAAGAGTAGCAGACTGAACAGCAGAGACTACCTTGGTTGCTGCACAAGCAGTTTCTCCCTGAGGGACAAAAAGAAAAGAAGGAAAAACGTCCCCCACAAACTCTCCTCAAACTTCACCTTATTACCATTTTCAAAGCTCTGGAGAGAATGGATGCTTGCCAGTATTCAGGTAAGCAACTTTCCATTGTCAAAGGTGTTATGGAAAACCTTCCTGATTAAAATTTGTGTTTAGAAGGCTTTATGTGATTCAATAAAGTGTGTTCTACAAAAGGCTTTTACCTGTGGTCACACAGGACATTCAAAGGTTGTATTGGTGAGGCAAAGGCACTTTTGCTCTGCACTTTGATATCATTTGTCAAGAACAGGATCTCCTATTCCTGTGCCAGCCCTCTCCCATCCTCCTCCAGGAGATTGCCTCCCTTCTTTTCCCAGGCACTTGTGCTGTTGTTTATATCTCCAGTGGGGGCTTTCAGTAGGCTCGGCATCTCATCCTGCCATGCCCAAGCAGGAGGCATGGGCTGCAGAATTTAAAATCAATGTTAGACCTTCAGAGATGCGACCTGAATGCAAACAGTGTTTGCCTATTACACAATGACTTCATGATCTGATTCCTGGAGTGTCGATTCCTTTATGTAATTTGGGCTGTAACAGCTTGATATTGACAAGAAATAAGATGATCTTGGATCCTGTGTGACTGAAATAATTTGATAGCAAGAGGTATCTGAGAGACGCATTAAAGATGCCACTGTAGAAGTTCCCGAAACAAACCATGCAGAAATAAACAATGTTGAACTCTAGAAATAAACAATGTTGAACTCTCGCCTCTTTTCCCTCCCTTCCAGCACCAGCCAGCCCCCTGAGGTGGATCCTGCGAGACAGTGCCTATCCCTTGGGATGCCTTTGGGCACATCCTTTGGCACACCTGCCTTTTCCCCTGGCAGCACCCACACCTTGCACAGCTGAGGCCCTGCAGTGCTGTCATGCCAAGACACCACCACATCACATCACATCACATCACATCAATCTCCACACTGCCTGCTGCACAAGCAGTGAATAACCCTCTTACTGTTGTGTTACCCAAGGAGGACCCCACAAGACATTTCCTTTGCTGCCTTCTCTGTGCTACCAGGCCACAGAGAAGACTCTCCTCACAGAAGGGCCACTTCCATGGCCACAGCTAGAGCCAAAACCTGCTGTTCTCTTGGAGAGCACCACACAAACAACACCTCACTGTGAACAGTCCCTAACAGGATCACACCCTCTGGGAGAAAACGGACTCCAGTTCTTGGGGACGCACTTGGTATCCTTGGAGTGGTTCTATGCTGGGAACCACTTGGAGCACTGTTCTGCTTAATTTTTATACCAATCAGCAGCATCCAGCATGCTCAGAGAGAACCAAGGCTGTTGGTAGGCCAGACACACGAACACAGGGCTAAGACAGAGAAGACATGATGTACCTGACATACATTTCAAAGCACTGAGCAAGGTGTCCTGAGGGACCCAGCAGAGCATTGAAGGTATTGTCAGTGGTCAACAAACAGCATCACTCACAATCCCTCTCCAGACCTTTGCCTGCAAGCAGTGTTTGGTCCTTGGAAACAATGAACTATGGTCTTAGCTTTCTAAAACAATTTTTTTTAAAGAAAGAGGAGGGGATGGAGTAGAGCATTGATGTTGGACACAGCAGTAATTTGGTCTCCCTTTGATCACTTTAATAAGGGCCCCCCAGCCTGCAAAGTATAAGAGAACACTGCAGACCATAGCAAAGGGGAGATGATACCTGAGCACCTGAATGGCCTCTGGCTGGAGAGGGCTCTGTCCTTACCATTCCTCCTTTCCTCTGAGTAAGTTCTCTTTCACATTCCCTCTTCTTGCAACAGTTCAGTGAGGACAATTTAGAGCCTCTCAGGTACAGAGAGGTGTCTCAGTGGTGTCTCATTTACTCATTTCCTTACCTTATGTGTGAAATATCACAACTCTTCTTTCCTGATGGCTTGAATGCAGTGCATTCAGTGAGGCTGCATTACAGAGAGCTTTTGAAGAACAGCAATAATGAAACGTCTTCAGTGCTTTTCATCCAGCGTGTAAAACCCAAACTTGTGGAGGTTTTATCATCTCTTCTCTACCCAGGCATGAAACGTAAGAGATTAAATTCACACTTTTTGTGACAAGCAAAGCCATAGCTGGAAATCAGCTGTAACTCAGAACAACTTCTTCAGCTTCTGAGAGGAAGGTGCTGTGTGTTGTGGGTGTTTTAGATGAGAGGTGGCCCTTGCACTTCATCTTCTGTGCTCCTCCAGGCTCTGTTATCTGCATCTCCATGCAGCTGATGCACTACAAAGCAAAGGATTTCAGGCTACTGCTGTAGCCAGGTTTTGGATGACTATTTGCAGGGGGACTGCCATTGTTAAATTATTTGAGAGGGAAGGATTCACACTCTGTTTCTGACATTTGCCTTCTATTGCATCCACACAATTGTTCTGCTTATAAGAGCTTCTGCAAGGAAAAAATCCTTTAGAAGTATGTCATTATTTTTTCTATCATCAAAGAAACCAATTTCACCCAAACTCTTATTAGTAGTGGAGGTCGAAGTGGAACTGTAACAGCAAAAACCCAGCAGGCATAATATGCTTGGGTTTTTTTTCTTTCTTTTTTTTTTTTGCTTATTAATGCTAATCCCACATTGCCTATTGCTTTTTTGGAACAGTCTGATTAGAACAAAAAGAACTGATATTAGCTTTAATTGAGAAAAGCTAATTTTACAATGCAGAGAGGTAAATGGCATGCTTGGGACAATGCAAAACTGATTAAACCCAGATTTTTGTTACCATTTACAGGGGAAAGCATTAAGGATTTTTTATTCTGCATTATATATTATTAATTATGCCTCTATTTTTCTTCAGCCAACAAAACAGGATCTTGTCAAAATAATTTTTACTTTCATTCTTTCTGCTTATTACCAAGCAGTGATGGATTGTTGAATATTTACAATTTTTCCATGATTTTCTACCCATTTTCTGGACCTGCCTCTGGCAATATGTATGTAGATTTAGCACTGATCCCAGTACTGGCAGTCCCTACTGAATTTACCTAGATTAAGTAGTGACTTTTCCTATCAAGTTCTCTGCTGAGGAATGTGCTGAACTGATTGACCAAAGGAAGTTCTCATTTTTAATGTCATTCAGAAATTATAAAAGATAAAATAAAATTAACCCTGCAAGCAGGATAGCTCCTGGAACTACCAGGGCAAACAAACAGGAGTCCTACTTCAATTTGCTGCAAAACCTGTAGAAAATAATAGTCTTTAAATTAGATGCTGGGTTATCTTTTAGCCTTTTCCATCTCTCCACTTGGGTTTGCCTCCAAAGAAAAACAACATCAAAGCCATGCTGGCAGGAGCAGCCAGGTCCTGCAGCTTTTCTGCTTGGAGCACAACTCACTCCTGCATTTCGCACACCCTGAAGTGAGGCAGGGCACCTCCAGCTGCTCTCCTGTTCAATAAATGTTGGGAGCAGAAAGCTCAGGGTCCATGAGGACTCATGTCAGAAAAACCCCTAAAGGCTGTGCTGCTCCAGCCTTTCTTCTGCAGAGTTTCTTTCATGTGAATCATTGCACTGCCTCACTTGGTTGACAAGCTGAGAGGGCCAAAACCCAGATTATTAAAAAAATGAATAATGCATAAAATTAGTGGCTGTGATTAGAGCATAAAACACGGCAAATTTAATATATCTTTTTAAAAAGGGAGTTTTGTTTTGCACTTAAAGACTTAATTCAGTCGTTCTTATATAATTATGAAAGTGAGATCTCAGAAGAGGTGGACAAAGTGATCTCATTATTTTAATTTTAAAGAGTTTTTTTCATCCACATTGTGCTTTGATTTTGACAGTTGTGCTTTTTTATGTCCTAATGCATCACAGAGTTTGGGCAATTTGGCATAGAATAAAAGGAACAAAATTAAATTATAAAACACCATAAATCTTCTCTCTGCTATTTGTTTGCACCACTAAACTTTGGCATGTTTAAATTAATCCCAAATTTCTGATGAGGATGGAGCACGGAAATCATCTATGCTTATTTTCTTTTCTTATTTTCTTTGGATTGCTTTTCCCTTCTTGGAATAAACCTAAAGAATGGGGCCCTGACATTTGTCTTAGTTGTCCTTTTGAACCTTGAAATTATAATTCATAAAACACTTTGTGACAAAGTCCTAACACCTTTACTGTGTTTAATCACGAAATTTTAAAGAAGCCCTTATTGCTTGTGCATCATCTCTCTTTATTGTAGGGTTGACAACTTCTTCTTCCATCCTGGTCCTTTTCCTAAGGAAGCCCTCCTGAAAGGAATGGTGTTTTTACCTGGGCAGTGAGTGATGTTTGCTCAGACAGAAGGCCCTGAGGATCCAAAACAGCTTGTGGCCAGCTGACTTCAGCTGAGGTAGGGCTGCAGTCATATTTATCCATGCACATCTGTGCAGCCCTCTCTTTATTACCAACAGAAATCATGCCAAGTGCATGTTTGTTTTTTTTTCCTGTGGAAAAGCCATGCTGAAGAACCACCACAGCCTTGGAGTTGTGCACTTTTCAGAGGACTTTCTGATGACCATTAGCAAGTGTTGGATCAGTCCCCTTTTTCATAGAATCATAGAATGGTTTGGGTCAGAAGGAATAATGCAGTTCCAACCCCTCTGCCATCCTACCTACTTGCTGGGTCTGCTTTTTTGGGGAGTGTCAGGACATATGACAGGGTTATGTTCTCTTCTTCTTGGTCTTTGCCAGTCTGAAGGAGATTACGGAGTTCGGTGGTGTTTAAGGAGCTGGTATTAAATAATGTGTTCATCGAGACACTTAAAAATCAGAATGTACATCCCAACATCCACTGGAGTGGGTCTTGGTACAAATGTCACCTGTAGCCTTCTCTGAACCAGGCTTCTCCTCTCCTTCTGTAAAAAGCCATGCACAGCTACCAGATAAATAGGAAGGGACACACTCTGAAGGACAGCACCCACCTCTTTTTCTGAGCCCT
This sequence comes from Petroica traversi, assembly GCA_025920805.1. Lineage (NCBI taxonomy): Eukaryota > Metazoa > Chordata > Aves > Passeriformes > Petroicidae > Petroica > Petroica traversi. Next base: position 5,521,974 of record JAHLSL010000075.1, on the reverse strand, counting down.
TTCCTGGCTACATGCTCTGAGAAATGAAGACAAGTTAAAACCAAAGAATCACCTCATAACTCAGGTGTGTGACAGCTCATTAAGGTGTTTATGAAAAACTGAAGCCCTCCAAGAGCTGAAGAGCTCGTGGTTTGGCCCACGCTGCCTTCACATCCCAGATACTACATGTTCCTGCCCAGCAACTGGGGAATTGTTCCTGCCTTCCTTTACAGCCGAGCAACCACTGCCCCCAAGTGCCCATTTGGAGGCTGATTTTTCAGCTGGGGGTTCACAAGGGTTTTACACAATCGCAGAATGGAAGGGATCACCGTGGGTCATCTGGTCCCATCTCCCTGCTCCAGCAGGGCCATCCCAGAGCACATGCACAGGGTTGTGTCCAGAGGGTTCTGGAGTATCTGCAGTGAGGGAGACTCCACACCTTCTCTGGACAATCTGTCTCAGTGCTCTGCACAGGACAGAAATTCTTTCTCATGTTCAGGTGGAACTTCCTGGCCATCAGTTCCTGCCTGTTCCTCCTGTCCCATTGCTGGGCCCCAGGGAGCAGAGCCTGGTCCAACCTGTGCGATGCTGGGTTTGGCAGCCAGGACACCTCACCAGCCTCTGTCAGGGTGTTCTCAGCCTGCCCAGCAGGCAGCTGCTCACAAAGCTGAGTCACTACCTTTAGAATCCCATTGCCCATTTTCGCCCCTCTGAACACCAGAAACCATATTGTTTTAATGTCTCCTTTTTCTATGGTATTGCCTTTAAACCCTGCACAGGGAAAATGTATTCCTTGAAAGTCATTTCACTGTCAACATCTGTGCCAGACAGTAAATTTTGGTCTTCCATACCCTAAAAAAACTAGGTTTCCTTCTTGAGCAATGGTCTCTGTCACCCAGCATCATTATACCTATCTTCTCTTTGCTTTCAAATCAAACAAATGCACTCTTGGCATTCTCCTATGTCCATTTTCCCATTAAAAAGATATTTCTCCTGAAAAACTCAGTTCTTTTCTTACCTGAGCAATTACCTCCTTCATACTGCTTTATTCAAATCTACTGAAGGTAATTAAACACATTGCTTTAGTGTGCACAGTGTATGCTAAATACAATATTGCTTTGTGTTTAGGATATCTATATAAGAATGGATTAATGGCATTTGAATCTCAAGTATCTGGTGCTACAGTTGAATAAAACATGCCATGAATGCATTACAATAATATATACTTGAAATGAAGGCTGGAAAGAAGAGAGGCCACAATAATGCTTTTCGGAATAGATTTGTGATTTGTGCTAACTTGGCTGTAATAATTTTGTGTATCTAGGCTGATGTGCCCATCAAAATATTGGCATGAATACCAAGGAAAAAATTAAACATCAGTATGTTAAAAGCCATTTTCTTTCCCGGTGACAGAGTCCCACTCTGATCCCTTTCTCACTACCAGAAAAATCAGAGCAACTGATTCAAGAGTTCAGTTTGTAATGTGTGCACACACATTAGGAAAAACATATGGAGAGGCTTTCCCTGTTTAGGCCAGTGAGTAATGCAGCAGTGCCTTGATTCCTCTCCCACACAGTGAGTGATCAGGCAGAAACCCTGCTGGTAGGCTGAGCAGGGGGGAAAAAATGTCCTGTTTTTGTTAATGTGATACTTTGCAATCAGGTCAGCAACACTTCTGAGGCTATTTCACCAATGGCTCCCCAGTGGTATCATGGCTTTGCAAAGTCTGGAAGCAGCAAATAATTGCCAGCAGGCAAAAGAGAATTTCAAGAAAAAGAAAAATATCAGGAGAGAAAATCAGGTACCTGCCTGTTCTGCCCAGGGGGATTTGAGAATCCTGCAGCCCGTAGTGCTCAGGGGAAGATGATTTCAAGGGAAAACCTCCAGAGCAAAGCCCTTCTGGGGTTTGCTGGGAGCTGCTGAGCAGGTCTATCCTCATTTGTGAACTAGTCACTCTCTTTTCACCTCTTACTTCCTCTTACCTTTTGATTGTTTTTGTGTTCTACTCTTTAATCTTTAAGTACACAGTCTAAAAGCGCCCATTTTATGCACTATTTTTATTGAAGCCAAATCACCAGTGGAAAGGGAGCCTTGCAATAACACCAGACCCTGCTAGGCACTTAAATAGACTAAAGAAACACACAGGCACAATGACTTTATTTAACATCTTGAATTCTCTCTTTCATGTCAGTGGCCATCTTATTTTGGAAGTATCTACCATGTGCATAGAAAAGACCTGTGTGAACTCCAGGTGCTCTTTCATCCTACAAGGACAGTGTGCCACAGAGACAGGAAATCAGCTTTTCTTCAGGTATTGTAGTTTGCACTTTTGCTTTCCAGCATCTCAGCATTCCATGGTATTTCCAGGGTTTGGTGAAGCAGGGAAAAGGGCCTCACTTGCTGGGGCAACCAGGGCATGAAATGTTGCACAAGCAAGGCTGAGTGCCTTTCCCTGGGTGAAGGGCTGCTCTGCCCAAGCACTGTCAGGAGGTGTTATTTCCAGAGCTGTGGGCCTGTTGGTTATTCATTCATCTCTCACATACACCCTGCCTTTCTAAACAGACAGTTTCCAAGCAGGCTGAGTCTTAGCAACTATATAATCCAGAGCAGCAGAATGCATTCATAATTTACACATAGCTGGAGAAGCAGTTGTAAACTCTTAAGCATTCAGCATTACAGTTTGGGTTTGGTTGTGTTACATGGTGGTGTGAGCTTTGGAACAAATTTATCTGCAAGTTCACAGAATCTGACTATTTGGTATCATTGGAGAGTCAGTCCCCTTGCTTCCTAGATAGCATCTGTCTGACTTTCTTATGTATTTGCTGCCAAAACTAGGGCTGAGCCATGTGACACACATTACCCGTTCCTTTTCTACACTGCACCGACTTGTTTGCAGGCCTGATTTAACTCAGATACCACAGCAAGCTGCTCAGACAAACAATAGGTTGCAAAATGTCTGTTAACCTACATTTTATTCTAGTCTTGTAGTAGCAGCATGGTAAACGGGATTGTGTTCTTCACTGTATCTTAGTATCTTAGACTCTCTTTCAGCTAATTAGCTGCTCATTTGCTCAGAGCCGATAGCCAGGGAACTATAGATTTAAAATCCTTGTGTTAACTTTCTTGTTGGTGTCCTGTTTCTCATTCAGAAACATCAAGGGACCCCTTTTCCTCTCCTGCCCTGGTTCCCTGTGTGCACCTGGCAGTTTAGCTGCTCCCTTCCCTGCTGCCTTCCAGGTCTGGGGTCATGCACAAATACCCATGAAACATTTTCCAAAAGCCCCAGATGCATCTGTGTGAGATCTGCCTCTGCTCAAAATGTGCTGCAGATCACAGGAATGTTGAGCATGTTTCATTAACTTTTCAACACATCTAGACACAAGGTTCCTCCACCAGAATTTTCCTTAGTGAACCACCTGAGTACTCACTACAAAGACAGCTTTTTCCACACTGACCTGCCCTGTGGAAATTATCCCCTGGGGTGAATTACGCTATAGCTTGTGATAGGAGTAGCAGCCTTCCTTCCCTTCTGACAGAAGACAAAGCCATGCAAATGTGCACAGTCTCGAAAGTGAAATTCTTGCTCTGAGATGTGATCTGAGGAAAGTTGGATTAATTCAAACCTGTGCTACTAGAAAAGGAAGAATCTGAACCCTATCCTCACAGACAATGATGACAAAAATAAAAGGAGGCTAGGCTTGAACCAGAGTTTGTAGGGCAGATGCAGCTTTTTGGCCTTGCTTGTACTCAGGAATTAAAAGAAATTCAAGGCTGGCCTTGTGCACCTTGGGAGCAGCCCCATGTGGACACGCAGCGGCTTCAGCCTGCAGGTGGCACATGGAGAGCACCGAGTGAAGAAACACAAACGCACAGAGCCCCAGGGACTGCCCATAATAAAGAGAATTTCCTCATTCAACCCAGCCTTTGCTTCTCACGGTTCTGTAGCAGCTCTCAGGTCACTTGAAAGACCTGAGACAAACACATTTGCCATCAGTGATGAGGGAAGGGGAAGGGGAAGGGGAAGGGGAAAGGGAAGGGGAAGGGGAAGGGGAAGGGGAAGGGGAAGGGGAAGGGGAA
>JAHLSL010000075.1:5503671-5517908 GCA_025920805.1 Petroica traversi | reverse complement strand
GGAAGGGGAAGGGGAAGGGGAAGGGGAAGGGGAAGGGGAAGGGGAAGAGAATTTTTAATACTAGTTAGAAATATCTTCCTCCAGGTAAAACTGATCTATAAAATCATGATAGCTAATGAAAGGAATGTATGGAAAGAAAAGGTCTCCACTGGGGAGCAAATAGCTGCAAAAGGAGTTAAGCCACCTCTAAATTGTCATCCATGGCATTTAGGCATTTGTCATGACTTGCAACCACAAATACCTGCGTTTACTATGTGTTAGGTTATTATTACACCCATGGGAACACAGTTGATTAGTGTAGCTTTGAGGACCAAAAGTCATGTTATATGGAATTTAACATCTTCTGAATGTGCAGGCCATGAACTCTGATAAGAAATAGCTCTGTACAGAGATATCTACACAGCACCACAGTGTCAGGCCCAGAGGGCAACTCAGGCCGGTGATCAAAGAGAGAGGATGAGCTGTTCCAGGTATCAGGCAAAGGGCACTGCGAATCACTGCGACTTTCTTCTCCTGGGCCACCTCTTCTTTTGGCCCTGTGGTTTGCAAAGTCTGAGTCCTGGCAGTGCCAAACTGCTCTAATGTTGTCATCTAGGCACTGGTCCAGCAAGGTGCTGAAGGATGTCACATCCATGTTCTGAAACCCTTGTCACTCTCCAGAATGAGAGTCAGAGAAGCTCATCTCAATGGGCTGCTCTAATTTCAGGTTTTTAAATTAACTTCATAGATAAACAGATAGAGAATAGAATGATCCAACTTTTTTTTTTTTCCTTGAGAGAAGGCATTAACATATAGACAGAGGCATTTTTTATGTTATATCAATATTGAATGCTTCAGAGAATGAAAGTTCTGGCAGCAATTCCACTGACAGACCTTTAATCAGAGTAAGTGACATAAAAAACTTTGACAAGGCTGGTGTAAGCGGCATTTTGTTTGGCATGACCATAATTATGCTTTTTGTCATTATTGTGGTCAACAAAGGAAAAGTCTTCATGGCCACAACACTGATGCAACTGTGTTTTTTATGTCTAATTTACATGAATATTAACAAGATACTGTCTGGTGTCTGGAGTTCACTGTTAAAATAACACAGAATCATAGGATTGTGTAGGTTGGAAAAGACCCCTGAGATGATGGAGTCCAACCATTATCCCAGCACTGCCAAGTCCACCCTAAATCACATCCTTAAACGCCACACTTACATATCTTATAAATACCTCCAGGGCTGGTTCTTGAACCACTTCCTTGGGCAGCCTGTTCCAATGCTTGACAACCCTTTCAGTGAATAAATCACAACAAATAAACTAGTAAGCAGTTACTGCTGATGGTCACATCCTCTCCTGACCTCTTCTCCAGTGTTTGGGTCTTTGTGGGTCCATCTCTTGAAAACATACATTCCAAACCTTTCAAATCAGGAAGGCTTTTCTCCTCTCTCCTTGTGCCTTCTACTTAGGGCTTGCACAGCTATATTATTGATTTTCATGTTCCTCTATTTCTACATAATTTCACTTCTTTACCTTACCCATCCTGATGTTCCCTTTATATGGCATCCCTCATTGAAGAAGTAAATATTCAGGACTCATGAAAAACAAAACTCAGGATTGGGAATTGTAGAAGGCTTTAGCTTGGCAGAAGAGTTAGAGCTGGAAAACAGAGGCAGCACCAGCAGGACCTGAGGATTTCTCTTCACCCTTTGCTGCTCAAATTGTAAGGGAAAATGGTTAGGAGAGAAAAAGATCCACCAGACATCAAATAACAAACTGAGTGAGGCAAGCACTCCTCAGGCCTGTGTTTTCTTTTCCCATTTCTATCTATTAACTTGCATCTTGCTCATCTTCCAGTTCCTCCAAGCATGCCCTCTTTCCTTGTGCAGCATCTCCTGTGATAATGCAGTCTGTGCAAATTGCAGCCTGACAAACTACAGACTCATCAGGATGACAGAGGCACAACAGAGGAGGTGCTTTCCCCTTGTAATCTTTTGCCGTCAAAGAAGCCAATAAATACAAAAATCTTCATTTGCTTTGAGACACCCTATGGCAGAGCAGATCAAGCTGCCCTTTTCCTTTGTTACAGCTGTGTTTTCTCTCTGTAAGATTAGCAAGCATTTCAGTGGATTTGGGGTTTCTGTGTTATCAGGGATTGCTTGCAGCCATCCCAACCCAGGAGCAGCAGCACAGCAGGAGCTGGTACCCTGCTCATCAAACCCAGCATCTCTGCCTCTTCCTCATCAAAACAACCAGGGCTGCCCCCTGACTCCTCTGTGGCCATGCTTGATGTACATGTGATGTGGCAGAATGTGCTTCCAGGGAACCAGGCCTTTTCTCCAGGGCAGATAAGGCAGTGCTGTGAGATAAAAAGGAAGTTTACTAGGCAGCACTGATTTAATGATGCTAATAAACCACAGCTATTAGTCCAATTACATAAGAGCAGGTTACCTTGCCAGCCCTAATACCAGGAGACGATAAATGCAGATTAATCTCACCTTCTTTACCTTAGCCACTTCTCCAGATAGGGAATTACATGCCTGAGTTTATCTTTTTGTAAATTGTTCTGATATACTTTAATTCTAACTTACAGAGAGCTTTGTGCATGGCAAGGGAAATCTTTAGCTCTTCCCTTGAGCAGGGCTGAAACTGCTCTTGGATTGCAGTTACTTGTAGGCTGAAAAGTGAGAACTTAAGGTGGTTTTCCCAGTTTTCTTTACTTAGAAGTACAGGAGGGAAGCATTGTTGCCTGTCTCAGAAGTGTTATATTTTGTGTTGGTCTGTTTATGAGCTGCTGTTTGAGACATACTCAGCTCACTGGGTACCACTGCAATGGTGGCAGAGTGTGGTTTTGTGCCATCTTATCATGGGAGGGCTCCAAAAACCAGAGCAGTGACTCTGCTGTCCAGCACAGAGGCACCAGACAGGATCTGAGCTGCTGAGGCAAACACTTCACAGGCACAGACAGACTTACCCATGGCACATCCAGTGTCAGCACTTCAGCCCGTGGCTGACCCCAGAATGACCTGCCTTCCTTCAAAATGACATTTCTGTGTCCCCAGAGCACTCTAGTGCTCTGGCCCTTGGTGAGGCAGCAGTGCAGGGGTGGGGAGCGCGTGCTGTCTCAGGGCTTTAAAGATTTGCTCTCAAATAACTGCTTACAGCTGACCAAGTTGAGGGCAAGGGAAGAGAAGGGATCCCATTCCTGGTTTGAATCCAACCTGGCATTTAGCTTAATTTCCTATAGTTAGACTTTGTCATTTGATCCTGTCCCTTGATCCTTGCATAAGGGAATAAACAACAGTGGCCACCCCAAATTAGGGTTCTGGAAGTGACAGAGACCCATGCTTTGAAATATATAGCTCTGCTAGAAATAGTCAAATAATTTGAAAGGCATTTAAAATATTAGTTCAGAGTTATTATGATTATCCTATTATAAAGCATATTTGCAAAAATAACAGTCCTGGACTTGGGTCTTTCAGGCCAAGTTTCATCTCAAAATGAACTCTCACCACCCTTAATATCACTGTGAGACTGTTAATTATATCTTGGCAGAAAGTGAGCCCCTATAATTAGGCTGATGTATTTGACAGATTATTTTTCACAAAAAAAGTTGACCACAAATAGTTCTCAATCGACCTAAGAACCTTCCCATTTGAGAACCCCTATGCAAATGTAAAAAATACAGTCCATCTTGTCTCTCTAGTGGGCTGGATATGACTTGGCACAACTTACAGAGGAGCTTGAAGCCAATTTGTTAGTGGTATGAGCTAAGAGGTGATGAAAGAGCTTTAGGTCTCGGGCTGTGAGGAGGCAATTGGCCACACACTTAGACAAATGGAAAATAAACGACATTATTGGATGAAATTACAAATATTCCCAGAGGATTCATATACCCTGGAGTGCTTTGCTTTCAGAGTGCAAGGACAGCCAAGTGTCCCTCAGACTCAGCATTTCATTTCATGTGCCTGCAAAAGTTACTTAAGAAAAAAAAAAATCACACAGCTCATAAGCTTTTTTAAGTAGTTCATAGTTTTTTAAAGCTGGGTAACATGGGATGTTTGACCCAGTTTGCTCTCAGTAACTGGGGCTTCCTCCTCATGTGCCCAAATTAAAGCCATGTGCCTTGGCTTCAGCTGTGCTTAGTGAGGTTTAAGCCCAGGGATGGCATTTCACAGCACGGAGAAGATAAGGACAAGCTCAGGGGTGTTGGGAGGGACTGAGCTGAGGGGAGCTGGCTCAAGGAGTGCAGCCACTGCCTGCATTTGCTCAAGGATCTTCTCCTGTCTCACACCCCGAGTCCAGCACAGCACCCTGGTGTGCAGTCAGCCCTGTCACTTCCCCATGTGGGGCCCCCTCTCTTCAGGATGAAGGGATATTTGATGAATTGCTGGATAGTTTCAGAGATTTGGTTTTCTTTTTGTAAGCTTTAGTTTAGATTATCATATCATTTGTGAGAGAGGATAATTCTGTTGGAAAGATGCAGCAGTTTTCTGCAGGATTTGACCTGTTCTATACCTATAAAAAGGCTTTTAAAAAAAACTAAGACAGCATGAAATCAAAACTTAATTTGTTGAAGGGCAGGAAATGTGCTAGAATCATGGTTGAAGAGCAATGCTCCTATTTAGTGCAAAACCCCTAATGCCTTCTAATTACTAACTAGAGCTGCCACAACAATACCATGGGTTAAAAATGATCCTTGAGATTCAAAGCCCCTTTTTCTTATTTTGCCAAATAAATGTGATAAATAGATAAATGGCTGCTGAAAGTGAACCCTCACACAGAGCAGACTCTGCCTTTTTGGCTGGGAGGGAAAAGAAAGTTGGACTGCCTGTGGACTGGGGAGAAAGTCTGGGCTGTAGTATCCACAGAGGAGCAGATGAACAGCTTTTGTGAATGAGGCTAATGATGAAGGGTTTTTAAGTGTATATTCCCATAACTGCTATGAATAATAAACATTTATGTTGGTACAATGCCCACTCGTTTCAGCCTGATGAGAATTCCTACAAGGCTGCAGTGTGGTAACTTCTCTTACAAACCAATGACAGTCCATGTTTTCCATTATCCTGGAATATTTGATATATTTTTATCACACTAGATATCTTGGCATGACTGATGGGCTTCTGGATGCATCAACAGCCAAGGCTTCTTTTTGTCACAGATTTGAGCATTAGGATGTGTGGTAAGAGGTATGAATTTCCTTGTGCCTCAGTGATGTTCAAAACAAGCTTTTTACATAATTCCTGCCTTTTTCCTTCCACAGAAACAAATTTCCTAAAACTTGTGAAGCTGTGGGCTTATTTATTTAAAACTCTTTTCTTCCAGAAACCTTTATGCCTCTTCAGAGTATTTTTACTGCAATACCTACACTAGTGATCTTCAGATGAGCACTCTGAAGGAGTGAAGTGTCATTATCTGCATCTTTCCAAGCAAACAGACTAATGCAGAACAGGAATTCATCTCCCTTAACTTCAGCCATTGAAAGTCAAGCATCTGCTACAAGCTTGTTTTACATGAAGTCTTCACAGGGAGACATCCCTTTAGAAGGTGACAAATGCTGTCTCTCTGGGGCACTTTTCTCAAGAGTGGGACAGTCTATCCTCTGGAGGTGCCTTGGCTCTGGCAAAGTCAGAACGCTGTGAAAGAGCAATGAGCAGTACCAGAATGCCTGATTTCTTAATTCAGCACCTCTGCCTCCCTGTGCAAATACATATGAGAATGAGAACATAAATTGTTCATTCCAACACAGTAGGTTTTGCACTATAAAATTTTGCAGTATTTTCTGCTTTTTATTTGATTATATTCATGCTTATTTCTGTATGTGTGTATTCAATTTTATTGTGCATCGAGTTTTACACAGTGGCAACAGCCCTCAGCAGATGCTATGGAAGGTTTTCAGGGAGTGACCCAAGTTAGAACAGGTCAAGGACCTTGTATTTTTGCTAGAAGCACTGTTGGTTCAGAGGCTGCTCTGAAGCTCACAGATCAGTTCTTATTTTGTTTTCTGTGTGTGTATTGTGTCTTGGTAAAGGTGTGATGGAGCTCTTGGCTCAATATGCCAAGACTGTGCACATTTGCTCACAGAGTAATGTATGCACAACTGTGGGACCTCTTGATTACCAGCAGTGTCTGCATGCTGGGAGCTTTTCTTATTCCTTTTATGTTTGTAATTCTGTACCTTCAGGTGTGGAAGAACTGCCTGCCAGCATCTGTTTCACTAGCTGTTGATAGTTAAGAAAAGTTGAATCTTAAGCAGTTGTGTGCCTAAACATCTTTCATTCCTAAAGAAAAAAACTGTATAAAAAGAAGACATGTTTTTCAATGTATTTCTTTAGTGGACTTAAAGATGTGGAAGATTTCTAAGGCTTGGGAAAAGGCTTGAAAACAACATGCTACCACTACTGTTCCACTGTTTTATAGATGTTCAGGTTTCTGAAGCCCATAAGTACACACATTTTCTCCTTAGGGTAGTGAGTTCAAAGTAATGAAATCAGAATTTGACATAGTTCATGAATATAGACTTCATTACCATTCACTGTTAATGGAACACATTTGAGCTTTCCATCAATATTTCTGTTTATATATTAGGGAAGCAGTGATTTCTGGAGTCCAGAGAAGCCAATTTGCAAGAAAAAAGGAAAGAAGATTCTTCATCATTTCCAGTCTGAGCAGGGTGACTTTCCAAAGATGGAACAGACTGGGAAAAAATGTCACTGAACAGGCAGGAGAACAAACTGGCTCCAGGCAGCGAGTTCACCCCTGCCAGCTCCAGCCTTGGCTCCCACAGAGCCCATCGATGTGCACCTGCAGATTAGAAAACAAGCTAAAATCATAAAGGACAAGCTCAGCTGTGCAAAATAATGATGGGCATCCTCTTTCTCTTCATTCACTCTGAGTGACCCCTTGCTGAAAGGAGTGGGACTGTTTGGGGAGAAAGATAATTGCTCTAAGTGAGCAAGCACTGTCATTTCCCAGCCCTTTACACACTGCAGAAATAGCCCTGCCTGTACAGTTCCATACATGGATTGCTGGGGTAAAGGGAGCAAGGACCTGGTTCTGAAGGAGAATGTGGAGAGCCTAAAGATCCAAGTGCACTCAGCCCTCAGCACCAGCTACATTTAAGTAAAATGAATCCCATGGGTCTGTCCTGTATGAAATGGCCTCACTTCTGTACCCCAGGTCCCACCCTGTGCACAGTGGGAGGGTTATGGTGGATTCACCAGGAGCAGCCTGGCAATGCACTTTTGCTTCCAAATCACTGCTCCCTGTGGAAAAACCTAGACACTACTTGGCAGCTGCATAAGGATGTTTGCACTGATTGTCATCCGGCTAAACTAAATTATTTGGGGCTTACCCTTGCAAAGCAGTACCTTTCCCCAGTGCTTGATCAAGTTTAAAGGAAAGTTGTGCCAGTTCCAGGTGTGACCATGGCCAGCTCTAAGTGACTTCTGTCGTTTTAGGTGGGCTGGGTGCTGGTTAGTGAGGGTACAGCTTACAGGGCTGAAAACAAAGCAGGTTTTCACTTTGCTCTTTACAGATAATTAAATGTGGCCAGGGTTCAATGGGAGAAGGCTGGCACTGCACCTGTGGAGAGAAGCAGCCACAGCAGTGAATGCTGCATTCAGAGCCACACAGCCATGGGGTGCAAAGCAAAGGGAACTCTGTGAGCAGCCAGTGTAACTTCACTCCTGACCAAGCGAAAAGCATAGAAATGGAACATATTACCTTCTTTTGCAGCTTTAAGGGGAAATCTGCTATAGGGAAGCCTCCCTACCATGAACTGAATTTGGAGACTGAGTCAATAATTTGCAAATAATCACCAAGATGCTTAAACCACTGGAGTGTTTGGCTTTTTTATTGGGATATGTCTGCTTGTGTCTATATAATAATAACATGGGCTGCCTCCAATTTGCACTGCAAGGTTTTTCTACTCCTCAGTGTAACTCAGATCTGAAGACAATCAGAGAAACTCTTTCTGACAGCTTTCCCATAAATATTTGCCTGCAGAACTATGTTATTTTTTAAAAAGCAGCAGCTAAATGGATCAGCAGGGACTACATGTGTGTGGGTGTCCCACATAAGCAGAGGGATAAAGCATCCTGGAAGTTGAATTCCCCCCAAATAAAGAAATGTGTTGGGTAATGTCTAGGTTCCAGCTGAAGATAACGGAGGTGTAGGCTCAGTCCAAGCTCTGGCAGATTCAAGGGAGAGCTCAAAGTAAAACTTTGGGCTCTCAAAATAAAACTTAAGAATTCAAAGGAGACCAAGTATGATTTCACTGCAGGGAAAAGACTCCTGCTCTCTGACAGACATCACAGAAATGCAATTCTGGAAAGTTTTCTCCTGCTGAAAGTCAGAGAGGGAAAGCCAAGTTTTGCTGGCACAGGCCCAGAGTGGTTGCACAGGCTGGAAAAGTAGGTGGATCCACCTGCATCTAAGTGGACCATGTAGGTTTTGCCACTAGAACTCTTCTGTCACATTTCACTTTAAAAGTGATGGTAAAAAAAAATCGATTAAATTATGTATACTGCTTTTGTATCTCACCACTTCTACAGCTCACCTCTTTTGGAGTATGACCTAGAACAGAAAGAAAAATAAAAACTATTTAATTTTAGATCTCCCTGTAACTGATGTAAGTGGTTTGGGTATATTTGCTGTTTTGATTTTTTTTTCTTTTACACAAATGCATTAGGTTTTTAATGGTAGGAGACTCTGGATGTCTGGGGAGCTGTTGGACTTTGAACTTTTGAAGAGTATTAGTAGTATGAGGCCCAATGGCTGTGAAATACATCCACATGGGTAGGAAATTAAGAGATTTTTTAAATCAGGGAGTTGCAAGGTATAATCCTACAGCAGATAGAAACTGGAGGTATCAAAGGTATTTCAAATTATCAAATATATCTGTACTTTATCACAGGAATGCTACGGCCATGAGCACTGTGTGTATCAGTGTCATTTCACTGAGAAATTTTTGAGACCTTTGAAGATTTACTGAAATAGTTCTGCTTTCTGTTAAATCCTTCACTCCAGAAGTCTGGGCAAATCTGAAATAGTTCCATGGACTCCTGTTAGGGGATTGAGGCCTCCACATTAATGTAAGGGAGAACAGCTGGCAGTTCACACCAGCCCTTTGTCAATGATGGCAGCAAAGCTTTTGTTTCATAAAAAGTTTCACCAAAGTAACAACACTCCCAATGACACAAAAAAAAAAAAAAAAAAAAAAAAAAAAAAGAAGGAATGAAGATGTATGCCAAAAGATTCTGGGTGGAGCATTCACATTCTGAGCACTTTCACTGTGTAATGGCTTTCCTTCACTACTCACTTTCGTATTTTGAAGAAAATAACTCTTCATCTGAATTACATGTGAGATGAGTCTTGTGAGATGTTCATAGGCTGAAGTCTGCAGACCAAATCATTCAAGATTTTCTCTGGGCCTGATTCTGCACCAGGAAAATTGATGTGAATTTTATTGCAGATTTGTCAGGGCATCTGATGTTTTCATCCCAGAAGTGTTCATATGAAACAAAGTCTAAAGTACCTTTGATATTATATTTTATTCTTCTAATATGCTAAGAGAAACTCAATGAGCCAGTGCTGATACAGATTTAGATGATGTGGATGGACTGTGTAACATTGAAGTCTCTGAACTGCAGCCTGCAAGTAGCAGGCAACCAGAGGAAAAAGTAGCAAGCAAAACTTATCTTTAAAACTACATTTTATTTTACTTTATTTTATTTTATTTTGTTTTATTTTATTTTATTCTATTCTATTCTATTCTATTCTATTCTATTCTATTCTATTCTATTTTAGTGAATTGTGCTGGTAACACACTTCACACTTTAGGAGTATGGGAGGTGAGGCAAAATGATGAAGGGGTCTTTCAAATCAGTGGAAATGCAAAAGGTCTGACCAGCCTCATCCCTCCCTCCTTCCCTGCCCAGGAAAAAGCAGTAATACTGGGAGTTTCTGTATTTTCCTGGTTAGGTTGTAATTTTCAGATGACACTTCAATGTGATATGAGAGTTTAAAAGAGAAAATATTTGTCTTGTAATGTAGATTGGATAGTGACTGAAAATAGGATGTTTCTTAATTTCAGATGTTCTTTTCCCTTTTGTCATCTGATTCTGTTCTGCCAATTTCTGGGGAGATGGACTGAGAAACCATTCATTGGATTATGCAAAATAAGCCAGGATACTGCTTTGTCTTCAGAGATCATTCTGTTATTCCTTTCTATCACTCAGGTTTGTATTATATTATTGTATCATGTTGCATTATGTTATACTAATTTCTGGTTTCTGGTGCTGTATCTGTTAGGGTGTTATGGGTGAGCTGAACAGGCACCTTTTTACTGTGACAATTATGAAAAACATGAACTTCTGCTTGGCACTAAATTGCATTTAAAGGGTCCCTGCAGCACATAAAAAAGGAGACTTGCTTATCATTGGCTGCTCTTACAAGCCTTGATAAATAAATGTTATTGTCTCCTATTGGGACTGACCATGTTTCAATGTGAAAACAGATCAGAGATGTTTATTCATTACATGGAGAGGTTTGGCTTGAACCAGTTGCCCATGAGACATCCATTTCACATCCTGAGTTTTCCCAAAGCAAATGTTCAGTCTCCTAATGAAGGCAGGACGAGATTAAGAGTTTCTCAGAAAAAAAAAAGAGTCTCTTAAAATCAATCAACAACAACAAAAAAAACCCCAACTCTATTGGGTTGTGGCCTGAAGAAAATGAGCAGAAGAGGAGTCAGATCCTTACACATCTAAAGGCTTTAAATGTGAAAAACTGAGCCTGACTATTTCAACAGGGTCCATAAATACCTGCAAATTACCAGAAAGTGAAGTCCCAGATACAGCTGGAATGGCTTTCAGAAGGGATGGCATCAACAATCCATGACAGGTTTCCAGTCCTGAGTATGTTTAATTTTACTCACATAAGAATAATCCACCCAAAAGTGGATCTCATACCATTTTCAGATGGGCACCCTTATGGGACAAAACCTGTGTGTTTCATGTAAGCTCTGCCTTGGTGTCTTGGTGTTGAAGGGAGTTCCAGCACATCAGCCATTAGCATTTCAGATGCAAAAAAAAACAATACTGCGATTAAAAAGAATGAGATTAAGCAGTAAAATCCTTGTAAAGCACCCATTGTCCCTGTGAGGAGCTGCAGTGGCAGCGGCAGGTACTGCAGTGTGAGAAGGTGGCTCGGGCAGTGTTGATAATGCTCCTTATTGGTGCAAACCAAGCCCAAGTGACACCACAGGACTGAATTCACTCATATGAGAAGCAGGTGCCACTCCACTGACTGCAGGCTCTAAGCCAGCCCACATTATCTCATCTCTCAGAAGATGGTGCTGCCGACAGATACCTTTGTACCCATCCCTTTCTACATGCAGAAAATCCCATTTTCCATACACAGAAGCATCCTTCTCGAAATCAACAGAAGCTGGCCAAGACCTCTGGCTTATTTGACTTCATTTTCCCAAATCACAGCACCATAATTAACCCTTTGGTCTCCTGAAACCCAGAGCCACACTCTGAGCTCGGTGCAGCCTGAGCCGTCTCAGCAGGCACCAGCCAGGGCATTGCTGCTTCTTGCTCCCCGAGGCAGGTTTATCCAGCTTGGTGTTTGTGATCTGTGGAGAGGTTAAAGCCAGCTAAAGCAGCCTGGTTCTGGTTCAGCAGAGCTTGTAAGCACGTGGCTTAATTTGATTAGAATCCCTGGGACTGTTTCATTCCCATGTGCTTTGCTAGCACAAGAATAGACTTCCCAGTTGTGCAGGTCTCTAGCAGACCTAGGGCTGTCTGGAGAACACCCAAAACAACCATTGTTTTTCGGCAGTTTTTTGGTGGCAACCAATCTTCTTCCATGCATTTTGCAATGTGGCTCTGCCTGAATGCACTTCAGGGAGCCCAAGAGCCCAGGCTCTGGATGCACAGGATTTACACTCCTCACATCATGGGATCCTGAAGTCCCAAGCTCTGTTTTTTGCCACCTCCATTAAGAGAAGTTTCAGAGGAGGCTGATTTTACAGCTGTCTCAACCAGCCAGCTGTGTTGTGTTCCCTGTTTCCTGCTCCATGTTGCTGGAGCAACAGAAATTACCTGCTGTCAGTCCATAGGAAAAATTAAATTTCTTCTGAGAGAACAGATATTAATACTATAAATTAAAAATTATCAAAATAATACATTTTTTATCAAAAACCTATTGACTTTAGATCACAGAGCTGCTGTATTAGTACGCTGGTGGAAACTGGTCAAGAAAGTGATACAGCTTTAAAAAGTGTAAGTCACGACATTTTGGGAAAGCAGTGCATTTTTCTCTTCTATGCAGTAGACATTGAACAATTCTGTGTTCATTTCCTGGTTGTTTGTGCCATTCCAAAAGAGCAATTTCAATTAAAGGAACATATGACCTTCTTTTGTCCTCGAATGAGACTCATTTAGTCCTCTGGTGTAATGCAGCTGGGTGCAGCAAACAAACCCTTGTAAGCCATTTATCTAAGTGTAATGTTGAGGACTAAACCAGAGAAAACTGTCTCTATCTGTGTGTGTCAATGTTGGACGTGGGGATCTTGTGAGAATATAGATAACCCATCAAAAAACCTCATGGGGTTCACAACAAAAATGGAAAGTGCTGTAAAATTCTGTGGATATTTCTTTGCTCTTTGGACATGGTTTCCAACTCAGGGTTTTCCCTGAAATTAATCTATCTTGATCTTTGATTAATATATTGCTGGTTTTCCATAGATACAAAAGACTGCAAAACTTATTTCTTAGGTCAGTGCATCATTTGCATCACAAAAACTGCAGAGTGGAGAGTGTAAAAATGAGCTGAGGTGTGTGCATGGATGTGTGTGTGTGTACACAGAGGGGCACTTCAGATTGAAAGGGAACTCTCTGCTGCAGGATCACACAGTTCACCAGCTGAACTGGAAGGTCAAATTTATTTATACCTGATTGGGCAGGGATGAGGCCAGGAAAAATAGAAAGGAAGCGATATAAAAGCTTTAGAATATATGAATTATATAAATATAGGGTCAGGCAACTGAAATAAAATTACATGCCCTGAATTGATGCAGAAGGGCTGCACTTCCAAGGGCGCACTGGAAATGCCATAAGCTTATGGAAATAGGAGAGCTGGCACAGCCACAGCAGGAAAAGAAAAATAAATGGGTCCTTGTGTCAACAACACAGCCCACAGATTCAGGCAATCACTTTGCAAGAGTGACAGAGGGATTCTATTGTTATTTAAAAAGAACCAAACCTTGAAGCAGTGGAGTCACAGTCTTGAGTCAGGCAGACCAAGCTATTGTCCTAATGCACTGAACAATCTGAAGTAATGAAAGATCTGTGGGATTCTGTCTTTAACAAATGTGATTTGTCTTTTATTTAGTGGTTTTTTTGAAGGAATTAGCTGAGACTGGAGCTCTTTCCTTGTAAAGACAGACATCAAGGGGCAGATGTCTCCGGAAAAGCAAATGGTTCCCATTGTCTTTCCTGAAGGAGTAACAAAATGGGGATAATTCCATTTCTATGTCCTAGCCCAGGAGAGGGGTAAAAAAGCAAAGGAAATCCAACAGTATGGAATTTTAAGTATGAAAGGTTCAGAGCAAACATAATTTGACTTTTTTATATTTTGCGGCAAATTTGTAGGTTTGGATTTGCAATTAGTTCGCGGCACGACTGGGTGAAACTGAACGGGACACTCCTGCTGGAGGAGTCCAGCGCTAAACAAACCCTGCGTAACCCAGAGAATCCTAGCGGAGAGGAGCGGAGCAGAGCGGAAAGGAGAGGAGAGGACGGAGAGGAGCAGAGCGGAAAGGAGAGGAGAGGACGGAGAGGAGCAGAGCGGAGCATCCTCCCGGCGGGGGCGCCGCGGTTGCCATGGGAGCGCCGATGCTTTCCCTCATCAGCGCCGCATCTGCTCGCAGCGCTCTGCCCTTACAGCCCCGCGGACCCGCAAATGCGCCTGGCGTGCCTGTGGGAGCTCTCCATGTTTGGTGGAAGGAGGACCAAGGGTCCAAGCCTGAAATTACTTTCTGCCCCGCTGGATTTTTATTTTTTTTTCTTTTTTTCTTTTTTTTTTTTTTTTTGAGAGGAGGAGTGGGGAAGCAAGGAGGATTCAGTGTCCTCTTTATCATTTGAGGGCACCCTGCGTGTGAAGGGCTTTCCAAAGAGCCGGGTCTCAGTGCTAGGGGGGACGCGCGGAGGTGCGGGGAGCGGGAGGGATGCGCGGAGCTGCCGC
>JAHLSL010000075.1:5482096-5503271 GCA_025920805.1 Petroica traversi | reverse complement strand
GGTGGGGCTAGAGGACTGGACAATATTTTTCACCCATAAATTAATCTTCCCATGGAAAAGGAGCTCAGGAGCTCCCAAGATTTCATCTCAAGAGCAAATCCAATTTATTTGCTGTTATTCACAATGCACTTGGATCAGGAGGGCCCAGCTCTCCAGCTCCCAGCACATCTGTGCAGCTGGTCCCTGGAGCTTGACAGCAGTTTGGGCACTACAAGGAAACAGCACTGCAGAGCTGCTGGTCTTGGAAGGATGACAGCCAGAAAATTAATGAGCATTAGTACAAAGATCTGGAGGATTTAACCATGGCACTAGAGGGACCTGTGAGCATTTTACACTGAGTTATTTTTCCCCAAATGTAAGTGATAAGAAGGCACCACAGAAACAGCTCCACTACAAATGCTTGCCAGTGAAGGAAACCCTCCTCAAGTGTAGAGGCTCTTCCCAAGGACTTTATTGCATATCAGAGGCAATAACAATTTATTTCAGTGTCTTCACTGTTAGATGTAATAGCCAAACAGAGGTATGAAAGACCCAAGCTGACACTCTGGTTAAAATCTATTGCTCTGCCTAATCATTGTACAGCTGAACAACAAATCACCAGTGTGGCTATAAATCGTGTATTTGCATAAATAAATAAACGTAGCTTGTGCAAACAGGTTTCCCACTGCATAATGTGGTTTCTCTTAAGACCCTTTTGGGGGCTTCTGAGCATTGCTTTTCAAGCTCTCAATTCTTCAATTCATCAGGAATGTCAGTTTTCCACCTGGTTGAAAAGTGCCAACATTTTGTTTTATCTGGTCCAGGGAACATCTGTGTGCATTCGGGCTGATCCGTTCTAGAGAAAGGGATTCAAAATGTGCAGAAGAAGAAGGGGTTTGGGAAAAAAAAGAAGAGATGTCCTGAACATTTGTGGCCATGAAATAATAAATTACTCTCCTTACAAATGTAGGAGGACTCACCACCCTCTTCTAGGCCCTGCCCCATCCTGCCTCCAAACTAAAATCTTCCATGCAGCTTTTCTGTGGAGCAAGGTTAAAAAGTTCCTGCTTTCCAACCCACCGTGGATGTAATTATTGCTATATATATTCTCATTTTAGCACAGTTTGGTGTGTTTGGGAAACAAAAGTCGGCAAATACATGTGGTGATTATCCACAGAGTTCATATTTTCTGGATAAGCAGAGGGAGCAGTGAGCTACTGATCACCTTTCTGTGAACCTTTATATTCTGTTTGCTCTGCCTCAGTCTCTTTGGTGTTCATTATCTCTTTCCCTCTCTCCTGCCTGATACAATGAAGTAGACCTGGATATTTTGTGATTCCTTTAATAGGCTCAGTGCAGCAAAGTGCTTTCAGTTCACACACGCTTCTTTTGATTTCAGGGAAGCAAAAGCAAAGTTAAGGGCATTTGCATTAGTGGCTGCTTGCTGACGCCGTCCTTCCTAATTTTGCTCCAAGTCCTTATAAGAGTTTATTTGCTGGTTTTAGTGTAGCTTTGCAATCTTGTCCTCACCTTAAACATGGTCCTTTGCCACAATGTGTATATACAAAGGGCGAAGCTGCTTTTCCCCACTCACTGCCAGGATCTGCACTTCAGGTGAAAATACAGAACAACAAAGAAAAAGAGGTTTGGGAGGTCACCATGAGAAAGATAACAGGACAAAGGGATGAAAGACTTGGCAAATCTAAATTCCTTTTTTATTGTTATTTAATATTTTAAATCTTATCATCCTGACTCTGTTTAGGTATATGTGTGCATACTGCACAGGAGGTTTATTTTTTCATATTGTTCACAACATTAAGCATAAATTACCAGGTATCCATCCAAAATAATGAAATTTGACATTTAAAAGATATGTAATTTATTATTCTATTTCTGACGACACCATATGGCCCCAAAAATAGACTCAATTTATCTTCCTAGTTTAGAAAAGGATTTTTCAGACTGTCCAGCACTCTGATCTCTGCCTGTTATTGCAGCTCCTCCAATGACAAGAGAATGCACAAGTCACAAAAGCCCTGAAGACCTTCAAAGACATGTTAAGGAAAATTAGTGAGGGCATTGCCGAAGTTAAAGAGAAGTTTGTGTGCTAATCCTTGGATGAAGTGATGGGAATTTCAGAAGTAAAAACAATTTTCAGCTGTTATTACTAAGATTCCCTAAATCATTTACCTTAGAAAGTTTTTCCATAGAGCTCTGGGCAGTGCTGCCTTGGCATATCCAGAGTAAAACCCCACCTCACCCTGCATGGGGGCCTTAACTGCACCCACCAGGCCTCTGCACAGGTAGTGGCAATTAAAATACCAAAGCAATAATTTGGCCAGTCACTGGTAAAAGGCAAAAGAAGGTCTCGGGTCAGTTTCTCAGCTTCACCACTTTGTGTCTTCCCAATGATCCTCTCCAAAGCCTTTTGCTTGACAGGTAGTTTTAGGTCTCTTTGCCAGCCCTGGAAAGGCAAGGTTCCAAGTTTAACTACCCAGCACATCCTCTCCTAACAGATAGAAAATCTCACCCTTTTTCTTCTTATTTCAGCAAAGGACTCCCCTACCAACTGTGTCAGACTTTGTCTTCTCCCAGCTTGTCTAATTTTGCCTCTATTCCCACCCCTGTGTTCACTAGATGTGTTCTGATCCTGGTTTAAGGAAATCTTTCTATCACAGTCCAGCTTATTAATTCCAGCAGAAAAATGCAGGAAGTAATGCCAAACAAACTTTGCATGAGCTAGCCATGTCTCTAGAGCTCCTGCTGCCCTTTAACTCTGACCTATCTCCATTTCTCCCCTCACAACTCCTTCCAACAGAAGCCAATCACCAAACAAGACCAACCAACCTTCAGTCCAGGTCTTCACAGGAGCAGATCACCTGCAATAAACAACCAACCAGCCAACACAAAGTACCTCTGCACTTACTGATATTGATGCAGTTTTTGTTGGGTTTTTGAGTAGCCCCTTGCTCAGTTAAACAAGGAATCTCCACTGTTTGCTTATATCTTAAGCCCCAGCTTGGCTACAGCTCTGGAATCTTTTATTGATCTCTGCATTCTTTGGCCACATGGACATTTTTGCTTTGGGCAAAGTCAAAGGCTTTGTGCAAAGTCAGAGACTTTTTTCCTACATTACTCCCCTTTCTTGGTGCTCCAAGTCATGCATGAGAAATAAGGGTTTCAGCATAATTGCATGCCTAATGAAGCTTGAAATTATTGGTGACGTCCACTGATGAATGAATAGTGGACATTGGCCCAAATCATGATTAATCCTTTTTTAGTTCAGCAGTTCATTAGCAGCAATTAGCACAGAGCACGTGGGATCCCAGGTGCTCTTTCCTGTGCACCTGCCAGGCCCCTGGCCCCAGGGAGCAGCTCTGCCAGGAGCTCTGCTCCTATGTGAGCCCATGGCAGGGAGCAGAGGAGGAGAGGACATTGCCAAAACCTGGTCCTGCATTAATGAGAGCATTGCTGCACAGCTGTCACTGTGCTCAGTGGTGAGACTGCATCTAACCCAGGGCATCCTTGCCTTGCTCTGTTCTTTACCTTGGGCTCTCCTGAGTGGGAATAACCCCACAGGCACCCTGAGATTTGCTGTGTGGGGCTCAGGGCAGATGCCTGGCTGTGCTTTATCTCCAGCAGATGTGTCCCCCCACACCCATAGGTCAGCACAATTTCCATGTCCAGGGCCAAAGCTAAGAAAATGAGAGGACTCATCTTTTCTTTAGTTCAACAGGTATGGGAGCAACTGTTTCCCAAGGTGTTTCAACAGTGTTGAGGCATTTGAGGTGTGCACACCAATCTCAGCTCTTTCCCAGCAGGCTCCTGCCCTTTAACCAACCTCCATGGACCTTGCTGTCCTCTGGCATGAACAGCTTGCTCTGCTGGGAATGTAGACCTGAATTCTATTTCACAGAATACTTTTTCTCACTCAGCTAATGGCTTGGCTCAGCATAGCCTGGCAAGTGCCCATTTGTAGTGTTTACACCAGGTTATCCCAAATAGAGCTCTTCCCACAAAGCAAACATGACCAAGAGCCTCAAAACAGGAGATTAGAACCTGTTTAATTAATTAAATTTAATTGACCAGTCATGAAACAGAGAAATCTGGGTGTGAAAAGTAGTTCTTTGTTCCCTCCCCAGGGTAACCACTAATTTCTATCAGCACTGAAAGACAACCAGGCAGAAATGGCCAGAAAGTTTCCTGTGCCTGCCCACAACTCCTTCTCCTTCCTCTTTTCTCTCTCCATTCCCTTCTCACAACAAGCTGGAGCTTGGCCATGCCAGGTGCCCCTGCTCAGATCCACACATTTTCCCTGGCCACGGGCAGGGCTGAGGTTCAGGGACAGAGCCCAGCTCCAGCCAAACCCAGCTAATTGCTTCTTGTCTGCAGCATTCATTGTGCTGGAGTATCCATCAGAGGGAGTGTGCAAATCTCACAGCCTTGGCCTAAATAACCGCAGTCAGTCTCTGTCAATATTAAACATTCTGCAGCAGGTTTATCTTAGAGCACGTTGAAGTTGTAAAATAATGTCCAACACAGAAACTTTTTTTATCTACAGAAATTAACTACTCACTTATTTTAGAGTGAATTGAGTCAATGATATTGAAGGTTGGTGAGACCCAGCCTGTGAGAGAATATTCTGCTTCAGGGTGCTGCTGGTCATGGATGGGTGGGACTCAGGAGTAAGAAATGCCCCCAGAGCATTGCTGCCTCTATAGATTGTTGTCCAGTAGAAACTCTGAATGCACAAGTTCCCAGAAACTGCCCAAGAGAGAAAAAATAATCAGCTCTTTCAAAAACACAAAAAATTCTGAAGTTCTTGTGGTATTCAGTGGGATAGGTTTTTAAAAAGAGGTGGTGCAATTTTGGGTTTCAATATTTTTTTATGTGATTTGGGTTTGCGCAAGAGCTGAGTTGGGGAGTGTGAACATGTTAGAATAACTGGAAAGCAGGAGAAAAAAGGAAGTAAAGAAATAAACACCATGCATGTTAATGTCTACAATCTTAATTTGAGCTTGAAGACCAGGAGAGTTATTAAAGATCCAGCTCTGGAGTTTAAATTTTCTGGCACCAGCTAAGCCGCAAGGAAGATGCTGGTGCCTTTATTGTATTTTAAAGGCCTCATTATAAATCCCCATTCCTTATCCTTATCCAAAGAACTGTCTGGTCCTGTGCTGGAGAACATCTTTCACAGTTGAGCAGTGATCCATCAGGGAAGCAAATGCCTTGGCTTTTCCAGGCAGGCTGTCAGAGGTGCCAGCCTACCCAGCAGGAGGTGGCTCCTCCAGACCCAGCTCAGATGTTTGCCCTGGAGAGGATTTCCCTCTTGGTTTAGGGTCAGAATGCCCAGGGCATCCCACAGGCTGCTCTCCTGTTAGGGACAGTGTCCTCCTTGCTCACAGCTTGCTCTCCCCTGAACAAATTGCATCCCTAAGAAGTCTGCTCAGGATGGAGGTGTGGAGATGATCTAATCCCTCCCTGATCCTGTTTGTGAAGACACACACTGCCCAAAAATTAACCAGGAAACAGCCCCAAATCAGCCTGGCAAAAAGTGTGAGATGAGGAGAGAGGAAGAGGAAAGGGAAGATTCCAAAGGTGCCAGAGGAGTCACTGAGTCCCTGGGAAGAGCAGCTGCCAGGGCAGGAAGGGGAGGCTGCTGAGGAGCAGGGACAGCACTTAGCCCTGCTGAGGGGGTGCAAAGGGCAATCAGGCTGCACAGGCTAGAAAATAGCTCTGGTAAATGAACAGGGAGAGTCAAACAAGCTCTGAGGCTGGGGAAATCATCTGAAATATTGTCTTTCAATTTTGTACCTCAGAGAATGAAACACTCAACCAAAAAGATTTGATCCTTTATTTTCCCAGAGTACATTTTTTTATTATTATTTTTCATTTTACTGCTTTTGAAAAGAAAGAACCTGACTTGAAAAAATAGGTGGCATTTTTTACTTCTCCAGAAGTATTCAGTGTTAACAGATCTGGCATCTGCTTTGCATGTCTAACCCTGGGAAAGCAGGGCAATCCCAGGATGGAACTAAGTACCCACCAAAATGAAAAATCACACAGTCCAGCCTGATCACAGAATTTGGGTTGGACGGGATCTTTACAGCTCATTTAGTCCAACCCCCCTGCCATGAGAAGAGATATCCTTTCTTAGATCAGTGGCTCAGATCCCTGTCCAACCTGACCTTGACTGTTTCCAGGAATGGGGGAATCACCACCTCCCTGGACAACTGGTTCCAGTGTTTCACCACCCTCATCATAAAAAATTTCTTTTTCATACTTAATCTGAATCTACCCTCTTTTAGTTTAAAACCATTTCCTCTTGTCCTATGGCAACAGGCCCTGCTAAAAGGCTGTTTCCAAGTGTGGGAGTCAAGTACCAGAAGCAGGAGAGAGAGAGGTAGTGGAGTGACAGCCTGTGTGACTATTTATTCTCACAGTTTGGGCCTAAATATCTTCTTTAATTTTAATTGTTGGCTGGGGATCACCACCAAGCCTTTTATTCACGTTTTGGAAGCAGGAGAATTAATCCAAGCCAGCTGTGTGGGACCACAGGAATGTTATTTTTCTTAGCTTGTAAAATATCTGTAATCCACTATTCAAGGGCTATTATGAGGAGCACCTACAGCCCCTGATGTTAATTCTTTAGGTTAAGCTTAGCCAGCTTACAGTTCTATCTCTGAATATCTACATGTAAGCTGTCTCAGCTGCAATGGTGGCTGTCACAGGAGCACACACCCTCTTCTCTTTCTGTCTCCAGATAAAACTGAGATTGTAAATTCCCTTGGGAAACATCATGATCCAGGCCAAATCTTCATAGATACAACCTGTTCTGACATGTTTAAGGATATGAAGTCTGTCACATTCCTGCTCATTGCCATGTTTTCAAAATGTCTCCGTTAAATTCCACTGAAGTGAGGGAGCTGAACGTCGTTATTTTAATTAACAAGTTAGGCACAGACCAGCAATTGCTGTGCTGCTGGTGAAATCAGCAGCCTCACAAATGTGGTTCCACTTCTGTGGCTCCCAGTGTTTGGTGAATTCAAACAGAAACAGGTGTGGAACTCCACCTCTGGCTCCCTCTCCCCAGCATCTCATCTGTGTGCCTGGGCTACCACCTCTGTCCTGGGCACTGGAGCACCTGGGGGAGAAGGTGCTGGTGGCTGTGAGACTTTCCTTCTCTGGTCTGTGCAGAGCTCATGAGGCTTGGGAAGAGGAATCCCACACCAAACCCATGGGAATTGCACTTCATGGGGCAATATCAATGTCCCCCAGCCCAGGCCCATCTGTACAAGACCAGGTCATGTCCTGGTCTCCATCGTGGTGCCCTGGCAGAGGAGTGTGGAACTCAGCAGGGTGGCACTGGCAGCCTCCTGTCGCCAGCACTGAGCAAGGAGCAGGTAAGGGACAAGCAGATAAATGAGCACAGTGACAAATTCAGTGTCCAGGGTGCCTGGCAGCCTGATCTTGCTGGGAGACAACCTGCAGTTTTTCTGTCAGGAAAGTAACACCTGGTTTCTACCACATCCTACAGTGCCAGCACTCTGCATAAACTGCATTTCTCACAACGTATTTGCAAACATTGTACAAATACTTCATATGTCACCCATCCTGTGTGTTGGTGTGGAAAGAAAAAGAAGGAACACATTTATCACAGGGGAGTATTAGTACAAGCAGTATGTAGGTGTGGAAGGAGATCTGTGTTTCTAATTGTCATAAAGCATCTTGTCACCAGAAGCTTGTTCCTGAGGGTACCATACGTTTTTACATAAATCATTATGCTTGGACAGAAATCATAAATACACTAGTGGAAATGCTGTGGGTTTGTATCAGCTGCCTCGGGCCTGACTGAAAAGAAACAAGAATAAAGAAAACAACCAGTGAAAGCTCAGGATTTATTTTCCTAGAGTCATGCCCAAAATTTCTGTGCTTTTCTCAAAGTTACTAAAGCTCTTGGATTTTCCATACAACTGTGATGCAAAACTGCCAGTTCTTCTGCCTCCACCGAAAATCCCACGGTTATTTATGGTTAAATGGTTATATCCCATGGCCTTTAAAGCTTTGGACTGTGGGTCCTTAAGATTATATGGAAATCGTGGATTGTGCTGGTTTTAAAAGAGTGAGCTTCTGCTGTCCAGAGCTGTACCTGTTTCACCTGAAACACAGCAGAAGAAATAGCGCAAATATCTCTTTTCTTTCTACAGTTCTCCTTTGTTCCAAACAGTTCTAAGCCAATTCTTCTTTTTAACAAGGCCTGTCTGATGGTGGTTGGATATATGCCACTAAAAATCCTGGAAACAGTGAGAATAGGACCCTGTGTACCCTGTGATTTGGGGGTAACCACTGCCATGTTGTTACCTTCTTTCATCTCTGGACATCAGGCATAAAGATCAGCAGATGGCTTCAGCCTGCCCTCTTAGGCAGCTGAGCCTTGGAGAGCTCATTTCTCAGGGGTTACAAGAAGTCAGATGGACTGGAGAGTTGGGCAAGGAGAATGTCTCACCCACAGCCAGCTGGGCTTCAATAACACTCCTGACAACACTCCCAGAGCATGATGAGAAGCAGGTAAAGAGGATGCAGAGTCCCTCTGAGGCATCAGGTGTCTCTGATGGTCACCCCTCATCCTCCTCCTCACCAGACTCACTGCTTGGAGCTGCTACACCTCTGGAGGGAAAAGTGAATGCTGGCTCTTTTGAAATGAGCAATCCCTGTACTATGTCAGCTTTGTATCCCATCCAATCAGATGGGCTGTGGCCAGAGATGCATGAAAATGCAAAGTGATGGGGAAGAACTATGGCCTTTATCAATGTTAAAGGTAGAAACTATAATAAAGCCTGGCTTTGTGTCAGTTTGAGCAGATTCACCAGCAGGTTTTCATTCTCATCAGAGCTGCACATCTGCTTCTGCTGTCCCCAAACCAGGCCTGTCCTTCTCACAGGACCAAACCTGTGCCATGAACTGTGTTTGCCAAACAGCACAAGAAACCCTGTTGCCCTATGGCAGCATCACTTAAATTCCTTTTGAATCACCAACTCTATAATTAGATTTTAGCCCTGCATGTCCCATGCAATCTTCAGAAACAAGAAAGGTTTAGGAAAACTGCTTTTTTTCTTGCCTGCCTGCTTTTGCAGTAGGTGTCACAGGCACCTGCCTGCTATTCATGGAAAGAAAAGAAAATGAAGTTCAGCTAACTGCTGCATTATCTATACTAAAAAAAGGGACCTCGACTGCTAAAAAAAATTCATAAAATTCAGAAATTACTTTTAGGAAATTAAGTTATCAGTTAATGTTTAACAAGTACTTCAGGATTTTGAGGTTTTCTATATTTATGCCACCATAGCAACAATTCCATGCAACAGAAAACATCCTCACTCTTTTTTATTTCTTTCACAGGGGCTTACAGACACCTGCTGCCTTCTGGGATGGATTGCTGCTGGATAGTCAGAAAACACATTTGTTAACTACCCAAATATTCTGGGTTTTAATGGGTTGGTTTATTTTTAGTAAGTTTTTTTCTTTTCTGAATTAACATTTTCATTTTAAAGGCTTTGTCAGCTTCTGGTGTCATTGATTGTGGAACATGAACTGTGTTTATTCTAAATTCCTGATGAGCAGAGGCCAAGGTGTGCTTGAGCCTTAAGGATTCTGTGTGCTCACGTGTGTACACTTGTGGATGGATAAAATAAAATAAATTACATGCACACAATTCCTTTGTTAAAGGATCTGGGAATGAGAAGGAGATTTTGGCTGCAGTCATCACTGTCAAGAGCTCACTGCACATACTCCTGCCTGAGAGATTTTAGGAGGTTGATTGCAACCATCAAAATGCAGGTCAAACAAGAAGCAGGAGATCTGGATTGTTACCTGAGCTGTCCATATGTCTCAAACTGAAATCCAGATGATCTTTTTTCATTTAAACAAACTTAGTGATGGGCTCAGGAGGAAATTTCCCAGAGGGAACAGATACAGTCAGCACATCTGTCTTGGGGGTGATAGAACGGGAAATTTTTCTCTTGGGATCTCAACAACTCCCTTTGCAAGTCTCAGCTACGCCAAAGAAGCACTGAAGTGCATAAAAACATAAGTGGGAGCCCTGATCCTGTCTCTTGTGCTTGTGCATCTCATCATTCTGCATTCTGCAGTGAACCTGGGGACAGCAGCCCTGCATGATGTGCAGGAACTCATCTGGTCCGTGTCAGTTCCTTTCCAGTTACAGTTTTCTCAAAAACAAAGGTTTTATTTTTTTCTGTATTTTTTGTGTATTTATATTGCCTACCACTGTCACACATTTACTTCTAAATATAATTTTAGCAGAATAAATCATTCCTGTGAAATGCACCCTCCTCCTAGATCTGAACTGACAACCTAAATGTCTTCTATTAGATGAATCAGGGGAGATCCATTGTACTCAAAGCCACTCCCTCCTTTCTTGGACTGACAATAAGAGGTTATTTTGGTTATGGGTGTCTTAGAAATAAATTAATAATGTATTTTCATGTAAAGGAGGCTTGGAACAGTTCAGTGCACCTGGGTGCTTAAGCAAAAGGTATAGAAGCAAGAGATCCAGCTTTTTCTCCAGGCTTGGAGAGGAAGACCCTGGCAGCCACACCCTGTGGGTCAGCACCTGCTCTTTTAGAAAGGAAGAACTCTGTCGCTCTTGCCTGCAACCACTTTTGTTTGCCCTTGGTTACTACTACACTGTGGATTTCTTTTTTCCCTAGCAGAAGGAAAACTCCATGAAAACAAACAATCAATCAAACAAACAAACAAATTAAAAACCATGGAGATAATCAATATGTTTTACTCCATAAGTATCTTAAATACGTGGCATAACATATGAACAGAAATTTTTCTTCTATTGGAAATAAGATGAAAAAGATCCAGCAAAGTCCTGATGGAAGAATATTTAATAAAAGAGATTATTTCCCATCAGATTAGTCACTAAGAGATCTGGATGTGAACAGCACACCTCAGACATACAAAGAGGAGATGGCAAACATAAACCAGAAAAGAGGAGCTATTAATTTTAAAACAAGCATGTGTCACAAGCTGGTGGTTTAAACAGGCATATAAAAACATATAACATATAACAAAGTGTTCTGGGAGTGGTTCATACTAATACCCATGTCCTAGCCCACAAACACTCAGGAATTGTATGCCTAATACTTTATTGCATCTTTGTTTATTCATTCTCTTTCCAGGAATGTCCTGTTGGTAGTCACTCCCTCACCACATAAATGTTTTTACAGGAAAAAATGTTATATCTAGGTTTTGTTTCTTTAGAAATGTATTTGAAAGCCAGTCAAACTGCAGAGGAGGTAACATTCTCCTTTCAAAGAGCTACATGATTCACCACTGTGCAAACTTCAATGCCTGCAAACACAAAAGGTCCTGCAGGTGAAAGGTTCAGGCAGATATGAAACCTCTCGTAGAGGAGGCTCCCACAGTTCAGAAAATGTACTTTCACACTGGAGAGCAAACACTATGAATTGTTTATTGCTGAAGGTTCTGTCTGATAGCTCTATGACGTTCAAGATAGTAAGATTCAAACCTGCCAGAAGTCAAAATCCAAAGAGCACCAAGTAAGATATTTGTTTACTTAAGCACTGTACAGTTGATACAGAGAACTTATCTTTACACTGAGACATTCATTAGGCAAGGCAAGCACCCAATTACTAGAGGCTGGTGGAGCTGCAGGAACTTGTCTCAGGTGGCTCTATCATGTAGAAAAGCAAAGAAGTCCAGAAAGGAAGATTAGAGTACAGAAAAATTTGAAGTGAGATCCACAGTCAGAATTCTTGCTGGTGGTGCTTTCACTTGTGTCTTGGCTGAGCACTTCAGCCTGTGCTGCAGACTCTGCAGCAGGTGGAGAAGTCCCAAGCTTCCCAGAAATCAGTTTGTGGGGACACTGTAGTCTTCCAGTCCCTTTTCAATGCATTGCAGACACACCATGGGCTGTGAATCACTCCTCTCAGCCAGACGTCTCCACTTCCAAACCACGGGGTGGGAACCATGTCACCCTGGACTGACAGTGCTGTCCCCTGCTCCTGCTGCCTCCCTGGCACTGTCTGGTGTGCAGAGGGGTTTCCTGGGGAGAGCAGCCCTGGTGGACACTGCTGATGGAGCTGTGGCTGTCCAGGCTGGCACCAGATGCTTCAGGCCTGACAACACACAGTAAATGGGCACTCCCATGGGTGTTTTTTCCCAGGAATGAAAACCCGCTAACAGTTCCTTCAGAAATCCCTCAAAAAAAGTTTTTGGAAAATGGCACTGATCGCCCTATCTCTTAAATGACTCATTAGGAGGAGGGACAGGAGGCAATGTATTTTTCTAATGACTCAGGAGCACGAGGTACCTGCAAACCTGCCTGCTGCTGCTGCTGCTGCTGCCCACACTCCCAGCTCTGTGAGGAACGAGCAGCTCCAAGGGCTGGTGACAGCCAGGACTTTGCCACCCTGCCTGGGCACCTGTGCTGGCACCAGAAGTGCAGCCCTGTGCTGGAGTGGCAGAACACAAACACAGCTGCCTCCCTCTGCTGCAAATCTTGCTCACATCTGTGCTGGGCATTTTGGCTCAAGATAAATCACCAAGGCAAGGAGCAGCCAGCTCAGTCTGAGAGCAGCTCTACTGTCCAAGCTTTCTGCGGCCCTTGCACTTCAATTTGGACTTTGATTGCTTTTCTCTGCTCGTGTTGTGGATAACCCTTTGAGGCCCTGCAGACTGCCTGCTCTCTGCAGGTGAATGCTGCATCTACATTTATTAATCAAGAAATTATGTGTAGGCAGGGATTTCCATTTTCATTCTGGGATTGAATGGAATTTTTTTTTTTTAAGCTGGTGGTGCCTACTGCTAAACAGAGCTCTGAGAAACTGCATAAGGTGGTGTTGATTGATTTCCTCACAGGGTGCAGTCAGTTGTTTTTTCTTTTACAAGGAAAAGACTTGATCAGAGATTATTTTCAGTTTGAGGGGGTTTTTAAATCTAGATCCAGGTTAAGATATTTTTTCTCTGAAGCAGTCAAGAAATTTAATGTTACTAAGTTGTATGAAGCAGAAGTAATCAATATTATTCTGGAGAGTGTTTGATATCACCAGATAAGCAATAGTCACTATCATAAATACTGCTGAGATGGTATAGTTACACCAGAGGTCAATGAAGTTGCTAACAATCTTCATTAATTTAACATTAACTAATTTCAGTACTTAATTACAAGATCTGCTAACTCATTGCTCTGGCCAGTTTCTAATACTTGATCATTGTGTGAGGAAAAAGGAATGAACATGATGCTGGGATCTGATATCCTCTGTTTGGGTTTGCATAAAGAAAAACAGGCAATTAACGTTATTTTCTTATTACAATAATGCAATTCCTTGGGTCACACTAGAAAATGTGCTGCATCTGCTGGGTAACATCCAGAGAAGGATTTTAAAGAAAAGAAGAAATGGCACCTTGGGAATTACTTCTCTGTCCTTCCCAGCTCACCTACCTGACAGGGGTAGGGAATTGTGGCTGTGTGAATGATTTCTGCCTGGTGGAACTTGGGGCTGGGGTTGCTGCACAGGGAGAGCAGGGCTGGCAGAAAGGGTTGTTCAGCTCTCAAACCCCTGCACTAAATTTGCTTCTCAGGAGGAGTGCTGAGGGTTTTAGGTGTTCAGTGAAGCAGTCAGTTGTCTAGGAGAGAGATGAAACTGTGCTCCTGGCTTCAGTTCACTGCATTCTGTATGGAATTTGCAGTGGAGAACAAGCTTTATTTTTTTTTGGATGTTTTCTGTAGATTCCCAGTGCTATTTTACCTGATAGACAGTGAGTGGGCATGACAAATTTCTCTGATCTAGTTATAATAAAGCTTTTAGATTTTCTTTTTTATTGTTGTTGTTGTTATTGGCTGGAGTTTGATGGCTTTTTCCTTCTGGTGTTTCTACCAGGCTTTTTGTCTCCCAGATCAAATCTTCTTTGCTATTTCAATGTCTTCACTAATGATCCCCACTCATCTCCCCATATTCCTATAATGGTAGCTCTACATCTAAAATCCTGTTTGAGCTCAGCCAGGCTCTGTGATCTATAACAAACCCTTGCTCTCCAAAGGCAGTATTATGTTCAGATTGTTGTTATCTCTTATACAAGCTTTGATCTGACCCCAAATGATACCAGCAATCCATGAGCTATATACAAACCACTCTTTTATGGAGCTGGTAATTAGAGGGACATTTACTTGATACCACTGAAAGTTCATTTTAAATCCTGATGCAGAAAAATTATCTGATAGTGGTAGTGAAGGGCAGGGAGAAAACTTGATAGCAGCAATGGCGTTGCCCAGTATGAATCTGCTTCAAGTGTTTTAAGCAACATGAGCAAAGTTCAGGTCTTCACATAAAGTCTCATTCACTGGCTGGGCCACTTGTTGTGCAACAGCAACCCTTCCCCTCTGAAGGTCAGAGGGTGCTTGCATTCATGTGGGGTCTAAAACCTGAAAAGGGAGTCTTGGCAAATCAACAGGAGCTGCTAAACTAAGAATGGAATTAAGTCAATTTAACATGCTGTCAGAAACAGCAGAGGGTAAATCTGGTTCACAATGACAGTCAGAGACCTAAAATGTGCAGGTTGAGAGTTAAACCCATGCCCTGCTGAGGGACTGAGTCCAGGAGGGAAGACACAGAAATTTATCCCCATTTCCAGAGCTCAGGCAGCTCTGCCATGGCTGCTCCTTCCTCCTACACTTACACCTCTTCTTGGGGTCTTTACATGACTTTAGGATAAAAACCTTGCAGACATCTTCAAGTGTGCAGCAGTGAAAGCACCATGTGTGCTGCCCAGCAAGGTGTTTCCCCATCCGGGACGGGATGAAGGAGCTCCAGAGGTTTGAGGAGTGCCTGGAGCCCCTCTCCTAGAGCTCCTTTGCAGTGTCTCCCCTACTTACTTCATATTGGCGCTTATATTGGAACTGAAAGTGTCAGTCAAACTAAAGTTCCTGAAGGATTTATTTAATTTAAGCTTGCTGAAAACACCTCAGGACTACTTTAACTTGAAAGCAAATATATACATACATACTTTTAAAAGTCCTTATTACTGCAGTCAGTGACTATATTTTATTTAATACTTAGCACAAGAAACTCCTTTTGAGGGCAAACGTATCATGAAGATAAATTAGAGAGAAAAGGAAAGACTTCATGTCTGTCTAGATGCTGGCATTTGAACTAATGCTCATAATTAAAGACAAAAAATAGAGAGCTAAAGAAATTAAAAACAAGTTACCAGCATAATCTTTTTAGTCACACATGCTGTCTTTAACTTGAATTACCACTATTTATTTTTGTTAGCAGGAGATGTATCTGAGCTATGTTCCTCTCACATCTTCTGTAAAATAAACCCCACTCCCACACTGAGAGACTGTACATTTTTAAAGGCAAGAGTTATATTTTGTGATCATTTTGCCTTCAGAAGATGTTTATCAAGAGGTGGTCTGAAATATGTTGTTGCCACTGTAATGGAATCTGACTAGCTACGAAATTGTACAGACATCTAAAAACCTTTGTTTCTTTCAGAGACGCTGTGTGTGTGAGAAGGCTGAGTCTGGAGGAAAAATGGGTTTATTGCAGCCCACCTGCTTCATCCTGGAGCATTGTGCAACTCTCTTCTAACACCAGGAAGCAAATTCTCAATCTGAACGAAACAACCCCTTCTCTGTGTGAGACCTGCCTGGCATATCTGGCTACAGTACCTGGAGATTTGTGCTGTGTTTCACCCACTGATGAAGCCTGCCTAGTGCTCATCAGTGCTCATTTGAAGAAAATTGAAACATTTTCTTCATTTCAAAGAATTTGGCAATTCTGAGACATATAAACAGGAGTGTCTGATGCTGTTAAAAGATCAGTAAGTGTTCTAGTCAGACTGCAGAGTCGTGCAGAGAAGTTACTTCAATCATTTTCAGAAGAGCAGGAGCTCTGCCAGTGCTGGGGGCTGGCTCAGGGCATCTCACTCCCCTCATCCCGTTCCATGTCCCACTGCCACTGTCCTGCATTCAGGACACAACCAGGAGGTTTGTGGGATGATCAATAACTGAGCTGGAGGGAAACACAGGTCAAGGATGGGAATGTGAATTTTTATTGTCTGTATTTATATATCAGAAGATTCCTGGTTGTGATTATAAGGCAAAACGAACTAACCAAATGCTAACAGCCATGAGTGACGACAATTTGCTTCAAGGTGCTTATTCAATTATTAAAGTTCAGCACAGTGCCTGAAAAAGAGTTGGTCAGGAAGCGTGAGATCACCAGGACAGCTAAAAACATGCCAGTAAAAATGAACAGTGGTGAATAAATATGCCACAGCCATCTTTGTGTACAAAACCATTTTCCATACCAGTGAAAACTGTTCTGCAGCATCAGACTGCTGATGGTTTTCTGATGGTTTTGAATACACATCTAAGGGAGAAAGTGATCTTGAAAACTTAAGAATATACGTGGTAGTCTATGAAGATGGAGATTAATACTCAACAATGCCATCCACAGTTTACCAATTTGATTCTCACCAATTTTTACCCACATATTGAACAATCTGATTGTTAATCCCCAGCTGGGACCATTCCAGTGGATCTAGAAAACTCTGTATTTGGGGGATCAGAGAGAGGGGAAGGAATTGTAGGAATATTTCCTAAGGCTCTCATTGAGGGCATGGGATCATGGTATTTTACTTTCGAGACCTACTCTACAGTGTCATGGTTTTAATTCTTCTTGAAATGCCTCCAACAGGAGAAGTTCCAAACCACAAAATTACTCTGAGCACTCCGTGATGGAACAGGGGCAACAAGCACAACCTGGACCCACAGACAATGCCAACTCAATGTGAGGGAAAAAGGGTTCACACTGAGGGTGGTCAGACCCTAAAGCCCACAGAGTTTATGGTTTTTCCATCTTTCAGAGCATTCAAAGTAAACAAAACCTGGACCTGCTTTGGGCAGGAGGCTGGGTCACCCCTTCCTTGCTGTTAGGGAATACACATTTCCTCTTCTTCCTCTTGCAAAAAGCCCTTGAAGACAATGATCTGCCATTGTTGGTTTGGAATTTGTTTCAGAGGAGAATACTCCACAGCCTGATACATTTTATAGAACTTTTTTCTTTCCTAGTTGTAGTATGCAACATTATCTATTTCTATGTGCTACATGGTATTTTATGATCTCTATTATTGATAAAGTCCTGGGGCAGGGAGAGAAGGAGAAGGGAGCCACCATCTACAAACATCATTAGCCATATAAATTAACCGTTGACCCTAAGTTTAGCCTAAAATAATCCAATATACAGTTCCAAAATAGAAAACTGTCCTTAGAAAATACAGCATCACCTACAGCTGATTTCTGAAGTTGCTCCACACCTTGTGCACTGTTGCCCCACAAATGGGCTCCCAACTGAACTGCTGAGTCTGATGTCTGGGAGAGTTTATTTTTCAGTTTTTCACATTTCAGCTTGATGTAACCCAGACTGCTAACCCTATAATTAAAGTGTGTGTGAATGCAAATTTTTGTGATTTAGGCTTTGCAAAAGGCTCTAGTGCTCCCTGGAAAGCTGATTTTTGTGCACGAGGAGCAGAGTGCTAATCAGCACAGATGATGAGTTAATGGCAGAAATTTCAGCTGACAGTAACACTTAAGATGACAGGTTCTAGGGCATTTTAGAGGAGCTCTGTTGGTATCATTAAGATATGAGAATTACATTACTTCTGAGTAGGTTGGGTGGTGGTAATTATGACCTTAATAATGACAATCAGTCTTCTAGGGATAATGCACTCTTCCCTTACAAACTAAGGGTTCTATTTACCCCTCAAAATACACTTATAAAACAAATAAATAACAAAAAAATCTGTACAACATACACACATGTACAACAGATGATATATTTTATTTTTA
Source organism: Petroica traversi (assembly GCA_025920805.1). Taxonomy (NCBI): domain Eukaryota; kingdom Metazoa; phylum Chordata; class Aves; order Passeriformes; family Petroicidae; genus Petroica; species Petroica traversi. The sequence continues at coordinate 5,485,390 of JAHLSL010000075.1, read as the reverse complement.
CAAAAACAATTTATTTTAATGCTAGAGATTTTCCCTGTGTTTGTGTTCTTATTTTTTGGATGCATTGGCAAAATAAGTAACAGTGAAATCAGGAAGGAATGCAAAATACTTGTGTCTTTCACAGCAATTATGACTGATTTTACTCATCATTTAGGGTATTGAGCAGACACAAAATAACACTGAACTGTGATTCCTCATGGCATGACCTGAGAAGTTTGACTTCCTTACATCATGAGGTAGCAAAATTGAAAGCAAAACAGTGGTAGTACAATAAGGGACTTGGTGATGCCACTTAGGTTTGGATATTTTTTCCATGTTCTTTGACCAACAAATCAATCCAATTTTTCTCATTCTTGGGGCTACCCAGTAATTTCTGTTGTTAGCAACAACAGTATGATCTCAAGTGAAAGCTTTGCTCTTAATACTCCACTGTATTTCTCAGCAGCTTCAGTGTTTTCTTCCCTGTAAATTTGAAAGTCTATGTCTGTGGCTTTCTATACCTTTATATTTATGATCATGCACATTCTGCAGGCTCAGCAAATTATTGCTACAAATCAATCACTGAGGCAGACATAAATCAACTAGAGAGATTGCTAGGAAATTGTTTCAGCATCAGAGGCTTCCTATAATCATCCTTCAGTGTTGTATCCTTGTATTTTATACTGCATTATGAAGAGGGCCCATTGGTGAGCATTTCCTTAGGATTCAGCTCTTTGTCCTGAGTGACAATTGATTTATTTCAAAATAAAATGTTATCTGCTTGGAATTTCCTTTAGTGTAAGGCTTGGCATCCCTTTATTTTCTGTTGATTTCTGACATCTTTCAAATCTCTCTTTGAAAACATGGCCATCACACTTAGAAGAAGAGGATCACTCTCAATATGACACATCACCATCTTCCTTCCCTACTGCTTGCATTTTCAGCAAGTCCATTGGCTTCATCCAATGTTGTTCTCAAGAAAGGCTTCAGGGTTTTGGTTTGATTTTTTTTTTTTCCCCAAATCCTAGTTGTCTGCAGGTCTGAGTTGAGAGAGAATTATTCTGAGGGCTCTTATCGATGCCAGGGACTGAGCAGTTACACAACTCTACAGGCATCTCTACTTCTGGAATCTGCCAAAGCCCAAGGCAACCCTTGGTAACACCTCAGGAATTTTTTCACTCTTTAGTACAACGGTTTGAACCAACAATTTGCACAATTTGAACTTTTAATGTAATCTCTCATTACCAGAGCTGGTCTAGGTAGAACCACTTCAGTCTCCACTACCCTTTAACAAGGCTGCTAGAGCTCCTTTCAGCACTGGAGATTTCCTGGCAAGCTTATCTATCAGCAAGTTATCTAGATGCACACAAGTTTCCTGCTGTTATCACAAAGGATGTTTTTGTTGCTTTCCTCCAAACTTGGCTTCTGAATTATGAGGGAGGAGCCCCTGGGTGAAGATTTTATTTGTTAGATTCCCTGTGACCTGCCCACTGGAGCCAGCAGAGCTGTGGGAGTGGGTGTTCTTATCTCCCTCGAGAAACAAAGACTTTTTTCGCTTTAAGCACAAAGGGGGTGTTGGTAAATTGGGTTTTTTGTTTCAGAATCCACACCACTCTCACAGCCTCGGTCTGTTCTATTTTGCCCCCTTTACCCTGGCAGGGAGCAGCAGCAATCCCAGTGATAATGAGCTGCTGTGGCAGCAGAGGATCCCCCAGAGCAGCTGGGATCTGTTGTTCTGCCTTGCTTCAGTGTCTGGCATTTCTGTGTCTGCAGATATTGCTACACACTTGCTCAGCCCCGCACTTACACTTTGTAAAGTACCTGTTCTTATTGGTGAAGGAGATCCATTATTCTCCCTCTCGCTCCATTGCTTAGTGATTTATGGATGTTTCTGCACTCAGTCACTGCTGTCACAGAGCCACAGAATGGTCTGGGATGGAAGGGACCTTTAAAGCTCAGCCAGTCCACTCCCCCTGAAATGATAAGGGGCATTTTCAGCTGGACCAGGTTGCTCTGAGCAGCCTGAGCTTGAGTGTCTCCACTGAAGTGTCATCCACCACCTCTCTTGGCAACTTGTTACAGTTTCACCTCCCTCTTTGTAAAAAAATTCCTTATAGCCTTATAACCTAAATCAGCCTTCTTTTAGACTAAACCTGTTACTCCTTGAGCTATTGTAACAGGTCCTGCTAAAAAGTTTGTCCTCATGTGTCTTATAGTCCTCCTTTCCTGGAAGGCCTCAATAGGATCTCTCCAGAGGCTTCATTTCTCCAGGATAAACAACCAGAGCTCTTTCAGATGCACCTCATAGGAGAGGGGCTCCAAAGCTTTTCTGTAGTCCTCTTCAGGACTCAGCCCAGCAGCTCTGCATCTCACTCACTTGACAGAACTAACATAAACCAAAGGGCCTATATTTTCCCTATAGAAGAGAAAAATGACTCATTTCCAAGAACACCTGCTGAAACTTATTGCAGTCTCATTGGACTCATTGGTCATACCCGGGCATGGAATATGATTGAAGAATTGGGCAACTCTCAGAACTTATACCAATATTTAACATGAAACAGTTTAGGATTTCATGTAATTCTGTGGATTGTAAAGGTTTCCTGTGCTTACTTGGAAGGGGATGAACAGGCTCTCTCTTTTTTCCACTCACTTCACAGGGATGACATTTACACTTCAGCAATGAAACATGTACGAGCTGTGAAGGAATGTCACAACCATCATGTATTGCAGAGCAGCGATAGCAGCTAAGTACAAACAGAACTTTGAAAACCAATTATTGTTTCAGGCATTGTCTTTGAGAAGATATGTCGGCGGAAAAGTTAACCCTTTGTTCCCTGGCTTATGGACAGAGTACTACTTGATTCTAGCAGGAGCTGGGACTTGCAGGCTCTATGGATGTCCCTCTCTCCGGCAGTCACTGCGGGTCCCTGGCACGGGGTTAAGCGAGCGCTGGCCGGTTCATCGGCTGTTCCTGCACCGGGCCCGCTGCCGCCCGTCTGGCACGGAGCCGGTGCCGATGCACGCCCCGTGATGCGGCATTCCCGGTGTTCCCAGTGCCCCCAGTGCTCCCGGGGCTCCTGGTATTCCCGATGCTCCCGGGGCTCCCGGTATTCCCGGTGCCCCCAGTGCCCCCGGTGCCCCCGGTGTCCCGGTATTCCCGGTGCTCCCGAGCATCCCCCGCCCCGTCGGGCCGCCGTGAGAGCATCAGGAGGGCGTGGTCCGTAGAGACCCCGCCCTCTGACAATGCCCATTGGTGGAGGTGCTGCCTGGCCACGCCCATGGGCGGAGTCGGGGCGGGGCCGGCGCTGTCCG
>JAHLSL010000075.1:5396849-5481696 GCA_025920805.1 Petroica traversi | reverse complement strand
AGCCCCGCCGCCTCCCCCGAGGCATCCCGCCGGGAGCGCTCCCGGAGCCACGGCGGGGCACGGGGGTGGCGATGGATGAGAACAGTGCCGGGGCCCCGGGGGCTTCATGTGCACTCGGAGAGTGAAAGGGGAAATGATCCGTGCCGCTGTGCTAGGGACAAATCGCTGCTCCTTGCCTTGGTTTTGCTCTCGGTGCTCGTCGGAGGAGCTGCAGGAGGAGAAGTGACTTGGCGGTGCCCGCGGGTGCGGGACAAGGCAGGGATAACAGTGCTGGGATTGGTGCATCCCGAGAACGATGGTGTTTTGACGTGGTTTTTTGGTTGCCCGTGCAGCCGAGGCAGTTGTTTTGTTTGGAAAAGCGCTGCAGAACAAACATCCGGAGAATCTCCGGATAGGTTTTGGTGCTATGAGAAGAGCTGTACTAGAGGTAGCCCAGTTCCCAATTCCCCAAGTGCCATGGGCTCCTCACACTTCACTAGGCAGCACTTCCAAAATGCTCTTCAGATCTACTTTGACACCAGTAGTTGCATCATGACCCCTCATCCTATGCTTAAAGCCCTCCCCCCCCCCACACCCCCGTTAATAAATTATTTTTATGTTGCCTACAATGAGAATGTTGTTGAGTTGGAGAAAATTAGTGTTTAGGTTGTCCCTCAGGTCAGTGCTGTGTTGGCAGCTTTGGCCAGGTCTCAGTTTTCAGGCGGTCCTGACTTCACTAATGTTTCAGAAAAGGTAAATTTTGTGGCTGTGTGATTTCAGTGATATTACAGCCATTATTGGTGTGGGTAAAGTTAGGTTTTATTAGTATTGAGAAGGAGTCAGAGGGTTCTCTTTGGTTAATCTGCAGTGAATTAATGCGTGAAACAGCAAATGATTTACAAAATTACATTATTTCATTTACTAAAAGAACAGCAGTTGTTTAAATAATTATTTGTGAATATCCAATTATGCAAATAATCTGTAGTATCACCAGACAGAAAGGAAGAGACTGGACCTAAATTTCCTTGCTTTTTAGTTTTACCAGATGCCTGATAATTTTCCTGCTAGCATGAGACATTTGGTCTCCGTTCTTAAGGTTCCTGTACACAATGTCCTTGGGGAATTACCACCCATCCTGTGTGCAGCTGATGATGACATCCTCTTAATAATGTTTTTAGAGCTCTGAGAAGCTCTTGTTCCCTTCAGGGTGCCTTGCTCTTCCAGGTCCCCTGCCTGTTGCAGCATTTCAGAAAATGCTTTAAGCAGTTCTAAGCGGTATCTTGCCTCACCAGTACAAAAACACTAAGTTACTTCGTAACACCTATGACTTGGACCAAAATCTGGTGTGGGGATTGAAATGGAGCCAAGCAGAAAATTTAATGGTGCTTACAGTCCCTGAAAATTTGTCAGTGGCATGAGGAAGACCAATAAATATGTCACAGCACTCCTGGGGTACAGGTTTTTTTCATGCCAATGGAAACCCCATGTCAGCAGCATAGAAATTGGTGTTTGCCTGTGAGGAATTAGAACAGGCATCGTTTTAAGAAAGCAGCCTTTGAAAACTAGACGATAAATGCCTTATTTAATAATTAATCCATCTTTACTCCACGCTGCCATTCATAGCTGGGGATTAAACTCTGATCAGCCTCTGGTCTGTTTTGCTTTTCTCACAGTTTCTCTGTCACTACCATTCCTGTACAAATATCCCTACACCTCAATTCTGCAAGGGGTTAGGGTTAGTGCTGCTTTCTGGTCTAAAAAAATAGTAACCTATATCTAGAGTTCTGCTTCTGGTAGAATACAGAGTAAATCATGCTCCAGGATGGACAGGATTTCCCCTCAGCATCTCTCTGACTCCTGTTTATATCTCAGAAAGGGAATTTGCAGTTGACTCATCTGGTGAGATTTCTGTCTCCCCTCCTTCTACTGTATTTTAAATACTCATACATGGTGCTTGCTGGAAAGGATAGGAAACTCTGGGATAAACAGTTCTTTACTTGAAATAGATGAAATCTGTATGAGGTATAAGCAAGGTGCTTGATCTATTAAGTGTGATCTTCCCAGCAGTGATGCTGTGGCTTTTAAAAATATTTGTTGAGTATTTGTGAAATGAAGCCCAAATCCTGACAGGCAGCTCTGGAGTTATCTATTCCTAAAAGCAAAGCATGGTCCTGAGAGGCAATTTCTGAACAAAGTCTAACATATTCTACTTTTCCATGCTCCTAGCCTCTGACCACCAATGCAGGAACACCACAATGTGGTCATTCCAGGGACACAGAATCTACTCTGCCTTCAGGGAACTGCAGTCTAGAGATGGTGGGAGCATCTCCAAAAAGTGTTTTTGGAAGAAATCTCTGTTTGAGTGGCTTCTTCCTCTGAGATTTTCCTGCTGTACCCCATGGAATTGTGTTCAAACTGTCCAGGCTGTATCAGCAAGGGCCTTTGGACCCCTCCAGAGAGGGAGCTGCAGAGGCTGGGACAGATTCCTCTTCCCACCTGGGCCTGCATGTTAAAAGTGTGGATTGTGGCCAGTAAAAGCCCCAGGAACACGTTTGTGTCACCTTGTAATACAGTTAATAGTAATTACAGCATTTTATACTGAAGCATATTAAATAAACTGGTGCCTGAAGTTGAAGACTTCCCCCATTCCCATAGGGAGTTTTTATTTCTATGGCTTGAATACTGCTCTCATTTTCTATTTATAGGGTTTTCTACTGAACTGAAGAGTGTTGTTGATTTTGACTTGATTGATTTTGCTTGTATGTTTGTGGAAAGTCAGCAAGCTGATGGCACAAAATTTTGCAAGGAGGTCCTGGATGCTCAGTCACTCCTCAGGCACTGCTCATTAACAACTGGACAGCATTAAGTGCTCAGAGAGTTTTGAAGAAACCTCAGATATTTGAGCTTGTCAGATCAGGAAAATTACTATGATCTGTAATTTCTCAAAACTTTCTAACTGACCTTATTGGGGCATATTTTCACATGCATAACAAAATGTGCTCTTTTGACTCCATGGTTACCTCCCTGCCAAATTTCAAGTTGCTTTTGCAACTTCCAAAATAGGAATTAAAAAAAGGCATGATTTTTCAAAATCAAAGAATATTTTTTCCCCTAGACATTTAGACATAGACAGTCAATTTTGACCAAGATTTTCCAGCAGAAAAGAATCACAAAAAAAAACCACACCCTGAAAAACACACCCTAAAAATTCAAGCTTAAATAGTTCCAAATTTGGAAAGGAAAAAAAAAGAATGTAAGCAAAATACTTTAACTTTTTTTCATGGGATTATATTCATATGCCTGCCTTACCGTGTGTGGAAGCCAAGTTTATCAGAAGATTGCATAAAGAATTGATAATATTTGTTTACATAATGCAAACCAGAGAGGCAGCAGATATGGAGAACTGTATCCAGAATCAGAGAAGTCCAAAAATTCCTTCATGCAAATATCTTGGAAAAAATTTCAGCACATCATGTTACAAGTACAAAATACAAGGGAAAAACAGACGTAATTGATTCTTGTACTTAAGATTATAATTCGCTGACATGGATAGTTTTTATTTCCACATAAACAGATGTTTGTTCTTTTCTAGAAACAAGGAGATTGTGTGGTTCTACGAAGTCAAAGCTGAGATTTGCCTGCCATGTGTGGGAAACAGCTCTGTTTTCTGCTGTACTTATGGAGGAGTCCAAGGGCCACAAACTGTAGGAAAAGCTGCGATGTAAAAATGGTAGTGATTAGTTTTTATATAGAAATTAAACATATGATACATTATTAAGACACATTTCTTTTCTCTCTGAGGAAAAGCCCTCTGTGTTGGCATCTCCTGCTCCACAGTGTGTGATCGACAGCCTCACCCCTCGAGCTACCTACGCCTTGGCTTTGGGCTCGGAGTGAAAGACTGAATAATGAGGAAATGCAGATTTTCCTTGCTTGCCATTCTGGCGGCACAACTTTTGTTGTGTACTGCCCTGCTTGTTTTGACAGCTCGCCAAGCTGCTGGTGGGTGGTGGTGTCAGATAAACTGTCACACACACAGTTGTTGGTGTGAGAAAGAATCGCTCCAACCTGGGTAAATTCGGAGTTTCCAGTAGATTTTTATTTTCCCCTACTGTTACTTCTGTATTTACCTGGGATTTGACCTATGGGAATGTGATATTTGGTTCATAAAATGTGTTCTGTTTATCTCTTTGCATTTGCCCTGTGCTGGGTTCCATCTTCCTTCCTTCCTTCCTTCCTTCTTTCTGGATCCAATCAGAAAGCTGTAATCAATGGTAATGTTGTCATTTAGTACCGGAGATTCCTAAAGAACAATTTTTGGGGATGCAGAAATAAATAGCAATGTTTCACAGAGCTTTTTACAGAGTTCCCAATGTACTGCTAGCAAGCCAACTGAAATTATGACAGAAATTTACAGCAGGAACAAAACTACCAGAACCCTGTACAAAAAAGTGTAATGGATGCTCTATAAAAGAATTGCAAATAAACAGAGGTACAATTTCCATTTGCCTCCTGCTTCATAATGTGTTCTGCTGTTTTGCTGCTGAAGTTTTATGAGTGTTATTTACCTCAATGAGTGTAAGGAATAGCCAAGTAGTTAGCACAGATTCCTTATAATATCCTAGCATAACAAAACCAGGCATGGGACAGGCATTATGTCTTTCCTGGGAATACCAGTGCTGATGGTGTTGGTATTTGTAGTGATGACATTGATCATGATTTAGCAGCATCATTAATTCACATAATATTTTAGTTGGTGGCCACCATTTAGTTAGCAGGAATTTATTCTGCAAGCTGACTAAAAAAAATATATCAATAGTTATCATCAAATGTGTATAATTACCATAGACGTTTCGGTATCTGGGTATCAAACTGATATTGTCTAAACTGGGGCCACTCAGTTTGATGTGTAATGGGAGGGAAGATGCTGCATTTCCAACCCTTTGCTTATGCTCATTAACTTTCCTCTGCCTTTGTTTTGGGGGAGGGCATTACTTTGGGGAAGGGATGTTTACTGCAAGAAGCTGTGGGCATGAAAATCCCAGTGAATGTGTGCAGAGGAGTGGATTCATCCTTGGCATAGAATTCCCCCTCCCTGCCCACTGTATTTCTGTTAACATTGTCCATGAGAAACTGTCTTTGTGCCTTTCAGAATAAGGCTTGCATCTGTAGAAAGCATTTAGACAGTGATGCCATTGACACCAGTAAGTGGCTTGGTCTGATTTGGACAATTTACTCTGTAATAGAAAATACTTACTCTCTTTTGGTTAAGATCTTTGCTGAATCAAGTGATTTTTTTTCCCTGAAAGGAAAAAAATTATGAAAAAGAAATTAAATACATTTACCTGAAAATGCCAAAAAAAATATAAACTCAATCTCTCTGTAGTACCAAATATTCTACAAGAAGGGATGTGAAAGAAAGTATGGCAAGATTAAAAACGGTTTCTGACAAGCAGAAAATTAGTGATGTTATGGTATTAGGCAGCATTGAAGTAGAAATAAATGTAGACTTGTGATCCACACTGTGCATTCTTGCTGTTTTGTGTGAATTTAAGGTGCTGTTATTGAATTGATAGCATTGTGAGTTTTTAAAAAAAACATTTTCAGTGGCAATTTAAAATCTTCCAATCCTTAGTCAGAGAAAGGAAACAGTTTTCATTCTCAGCTTTCTGTGTGTTGTTGCCCATTAATGGCTTCTCTGGTCAATTTGATGTAACTGTGAACATTTTAACTGTACTCTAAAACTCAAACAAATGCTATGATGTACACAAAAGTTCTGATGAAAGTGTAATTGGGAACGCAGGAGAAGAATAAAGAGGTGAGGAAGGGAGATTTTACCCTGTGGGCATGGCAGAAATGTTTTGCATCTCTCATTGACAGGTTCATTTTTAGTTGCCAAAGGGATTTCTAGCTGGAAAAATGAAAGCTGTTTCTAAGGTGATCATTGCTGGGTTTAATTACTCAATTGTGTTTAGAAAAATTAGATTTTCCATCAGTGAAACAGTAAAAGTAATCACATCACTAGAATGCCATTACATTAGAACTTTATGTAATTGATATATTGCTAATTATCTTACTTTACTGATGTGTATTAGAAAAATGAACAAAAAAGTCTTAAAATTATTTCCCCACTCAAGATAAGAAAAATGTAGGGATTTTGCAGGAAGATTTTTCCCCATTTCCTCAATTAAAGCCTGCTAGAACACTACAGGAATGAGTTGATCATCTTTCTCACAATGTGGCTGTCCCATGCCAAGTACAGCAGGATTTGAGGAAGCAATGTTGTGTATTTACAGAGCCTAGATTTTGAAAAGTATAACTCTATACTGTTGATATAGAATCACCAGCACATTTTCAATACAGTAATTTTTTTAAAAACTCTCACTGTTTGTGCCATAGAACCCATCTCTGTTTGTATGCCCTGCATCAGGCCTGGTATCGAGGCAACTTGAAATTATCCTCATAAATCTACCCTTATAAACACTTCCCTACAAAATAGGGAACAATTTTCCACATTACAGGACTCCACTGGAAACAAGTTCAAGTCTCTTAAGTCCCAGTGTTGTTTGCTGACTGTGAACTTTTCTTTCCTATGAGGTAGAGATGGGCTTTGTTGTATTGCAAAACTCAGTGTTGTTCAGCATCCTTAAGTTTCAGCCATGGGGTGTGTCTTGTAGTCTGCAGATTGGCACCAATTAATCATACTTTCATTTACTGCCTTTCTTTTTCTCTTTCTTTCTTTCTTTCTTTCTTTCTTTCTTTCTTTCTTTCTTTCTTTCTTTCTTTCTTTCTCTCTTCCTCTCTTTCTCTCTTTCTCTCTTTCCTTTTCTTTCTTTTTGCCTCTTTTTTCCTGTGTATCCAGTGTTTTGATGCACTTCGAAGTGCTTTGCTTGTGGTAGGATTATGACAATTTTCTGGCATGAAAGCAGCCCGCAGTCTGATCTGTGGCAGCAGCAATTCTGAGCCCTTAAGAGCACTGCAAAATCAATAGGAGCAGAGCCTTCCTGCCTGGCATCTTCAGAAAAGGGGAGCTGCTTGTGAGATTTCCATAGAAACCCTTGTGGAGGGTGTCTTGCCTTGTTTGTTCTCATTTAACAATAAGTGAATTTCCACAGCCAGATACTGCGAATGAGGCAAGGTTTTGGCAGGCTCCTTCCTTCTTGCTGAGGCAAGTAGTGTATTTCCAGCTCATGGAATTAAGGGGAGATCTGGGAGGAGTGCGAGCAGTGATTTGGGGCCGTTTCCAGCTTTACCTCAAGGCTGCACTCAGAGGAGATGGAGGAGACACAGCTGTGACAGGAGTGCACTGCAGTCACACCCACACCCTGGAGGGCTCTCATTGCCTGCTCTGAGCTCTGAGCCCAGGGCTCCATTGCCCTGGAACAGTGGCCTGGAAGGAATGCTTTGGGTTAGAAGGGACCTTAAAGCCCATCTCCTTCCCATGGGCAGAGACACCTCCTATTAGACCAGGTTGCTCAAAGCTCCACCCAGTCTGGGCTTGAACATTTCCAGGAATGGGGCATCCACAACTTCATCCCTGCTCTTGGCAGTTGCAGAGGTCCATGGTGTCCTGTGGGATGGAGATGTTGAAGAGAAAAGGAGAGGATGGCTCCATGCAGCCTGAGGGGAGCTGAGCAGGTGGGAGGGGGCAAGGAGCTGGAAAGGAGAAGGTCTCATTCCCAACTCTCTCATTCTCACCCCATCAATCAAATGGTCACTCTCTGGTGTCCAGTCCTGTCCAGGATACTGGAACAGTGACAAAAGTCTCGAAAATTCAAGTTATTGAGGCAATAGAGGGTAAATACATGATCAGTTGAAAGGTTAATTGTGTATAAAAAGCACAGAGGCTTTGTGACCTGTAGAGTGCTTCAGACAAACCTATGGAAGCACCTGGACCTGGGACACTTCAGTCTTACCAGGATGGAGCTAAAGAGGTGGGACCAACAGACAGAGATAGAGATAGGCCTAGAGATGCTGTTTGTGGGTGTTCCTAGTCCTCTGTTTTGAAAGAAAATAGTTTCTGTGCTTTAAACAAACAAATGTGTAGCAGTAATCTTAAATAAACATATTTTGTATTGTTTTTCCTTCTGAGTCATGCCCTCTCCCAGTTCCCAGTAAGCCACTTCTGTCCCAATGTATTTCTTGCTCTTTCTCAGTCTCTGAAACTCCAAAGCATTTTTCTTTTATTGGACCAGTTTCTCAGATGACCTCTGGGTTAACAATAATGAAACTTTACCTGTAAATATGGAGAACAAGTACAGTTTAACAGGCAAACAGGTTAGAGAACCTTGGTCACGTTACAACACAATCTGCATTCCTTAGCAGCCCTTCTTTATTTGGATATATCCCATAATTAAGCTATAATCCAGTAGTGAGCTTAACTTCCAACGCAGCCCAGTGCAACCATTATTCTTCCGAAACAGCTGTGGCAGGAATAAAGCTGTTATATTCAGCATGAAATTATGGTCTTAGGCACCAAAGATTTGCATTTAATTTTCTTTTCATACCTAGGCTGGACTTTTTGTGGCTCCATGTTCAATTTTTTCGAGGCATATATATCCACAGTAAACTTTCTTACAAAAGAATTACCCACTCATGCCTGAGTGTCCAGTTGTATTTACACAGAATAGAGAACCCAGCAGTTATTTTATGCATGTAGGATAGCCACTATTTTGTGAAAAAACATATCGTATGTTTTGAAATCTCATTTTTATGTGTATAAAAATTATGCATTTCAAGGAAAATATTGCAGTTTATGTTTTCAACATCACAGATTTGTGTCTTCTATGTTTAAGGTGGGGGAGAAGAGAAACCATCACTTAATGGATTAAAGAATTAACTAGAAAAAAATTGTTTCTAGAGTTTCATGGAGGAAAAAAAATCACTGAAATAAATTAGATCAATTTATAAGATATCCAGTCCATTGAAAATTTGCTTGCAATTTAAAAAATTAGAATATTAAATAGATGGGAGAATTAAGTATACTTCTGTTCCAGCAGCAATCTGAAGAATATGGTGCAAGGGCATAAAATTATTTTTAGATTAGTATGGAAATTATACATATAATTTCTGCCTATGTAAGACATTTGAACTTCCTCAATTCTGGTTTCCAGTGAATGGTGTTCCACTTTCCCATTAAAAGATTCATTGCACAGATTATATGGTCAGTTCTGTATTGCCCTTAGAATAAAGGAGTACATTTAACTCTTCCCAGAATGATCCCTCTCCCCTGGTCTTTCCAGACATGCATTCTTTGTAGGCTCACCAACAGTTGATTTTAATCACATTTCAAGGCAGTGTAATAATCATGAGTGTAATATCGTTACTCCTGCCTGCAGGGTGTCTTGGAAGTTCTGATCAATAAGGCTGCCTTTCGTGTACTTAAGGAGGGGAAACAACTCCAAAGAAACAATGCTTCAGTGCCAAATTGGCCTGCAGGGCAGTGGGATAATCTGATTTCACCAACTCATGATTGCTTTTTACAATTTCAGCTCGCATCTGTCAGAAGCACAGAGGTCTCCTGTCCTATTGAATTTCCAGTTGTCTCTAGTGGCTCCATCACGAAGTCCCATAATTAGATGATTTTTGCTGAGACCATAATTCCTTTTATAAAGTATCCACATGCAGCCTGTTTGATTGTCATGGTCAGACTCCACTGCTGAAAATGAATCCTGACAGTGAAGCAGAGTTTCCTTCTGCCTGTGAATGAGGACAAGGGGCAACAGTGGAGCAGAGAGTTGGTGTGGGAGGGGAACATTATTGATGTCACAGCAGCCCTGCAAGTCCCCCAAGCTGGGTCTGCCATTCCACAGGCAGAACAAATGAAGAGTAAGATGTGTCTGTCCCTTAATAATTGAGGTTTTGCTGCTTTTAAAAAGGCCACAATGCCAACCCAAGGAGGAAACTTCAGCCTGTGAATTCTGTGAGTGGTTATGCTGTGCAGCTAAGCAGCAGCCACAAGATTTCTGTGCTGAGATACCATGAAAAGTTCCTAACTTCTCTCAAGGATTTTTGAGAACACTCTATTGAAATCTCTGACCTTGAAGCTTTGGTTCAGTTTTTAACCATTGATGTGTCTGATTGCTGCCACTTGCTTATGCACTTTCTCTCTTTTTTCTTCTTTTTTTTCTTTTTTTTTTTGCTAGGTTTGTCAGCTGCCAAGTTGCTGTCTGAGGCTGGGGTCAGCGTGGTGGTCCTTGAGGCCCGGGACAGAGTTGGAGGAAGGACATTCACCATCAGGGTAAGTCCTTTATGAGGTGTGGGCTCTCACTTGTACTGGTCTGCGATGTGACAAATGTCACTCCTATTAATCTGACCCAGGAAACTACAATTATTTTGACCTAGGGAATCACAGCTTCAAGTCAATCCCTCAGAAGGTGACAGAGCAACTAATCTGAAAGTCATCAGTCAGCATGAGTTCACCAAGAGGAATTCATGCTTGGCCAACCTGACAGCTTTCTAAGGGGCAGTGAGTGGCTTTGTAGATGAGGGAAAAATGAATATTGTCTACCTAGACTTCAGTAATTCAACACTATGTTAAAAGTATCATCTGGGACCATGAGTATAGAGAATTCCCCTCACTTCCCCATCTCCCTTTGCATACTGTAACAGGCATGATAACTTAGAGCCCTGTGAGAAGCAGCCTGAGCAGGGCCAGACATCATTATGGCTCAGACACGTGTTTTAAAATGTCTTGAAATTATCTGAAATAACACTCCTGCCTCTGAAAATGAGCTGCATCTTGATTGCCATTAGAAAAAATAAATGAAAGAAATGAAGAGTCACTTGTGGCACAAGGTAATGAAATACAGACATTGCTTCCCACGCTGGGAGTGAGGGAGATGTAAATTATGTCAGGTGCCATTGCTGGGGAGCCAGAGATAAACAGTGGTGTTCCAGCAGAAATCATTGTGTGTGAAACACACAGCATAAACACCATCCTTCTGTGACACTGAGAATGCCGGCCTAAAATACTCTCTGTAAACAGTGTTAAAAAGAGTTACTGCCTTGGGAGATGAGCCTGCTGTAAGAGTGTGCATCCCTGAAACCTTCTGCCTCCTTCCCACCTCCCAAGTGAGTGTGCTGCTGCTCTGAGGGGTGCATTGAGCACCTTTCAGGGCTGGGGGCCCCTGCCCAGACAGCTGCAGGCTGGAGCCAAGGTGTGCAGTGCTGGGAAGGAGATTGATCTCCAGGAAAACTGCAGTGCAGTGCTCAGCACCTGCAGCATGAAGTCTAAGCAGATATCTAGGGAGAGAAAACAAGCCTTGGTGCTGGAGATGGTTTCAACTGCAGAAATGTTTTGCAGTGACAAGAAAAGTAACATGAATTTCTTGAAAATCTCCAGAAGTGGTGACTCCACCGCCTCCCTGGACAGCCAATTCCTATGGCTGACAACCCATTCCATGAACAAATTCCTCCTGAATATCATACACGTCCATTCCAAACACATTCAGTATAGAATAATTATTTCTACACCTCGATGTTTGTGTTGAGGATCTTCCTGCTCAGCTTCTGATCCCTGTGTTCTTCTCCACAGAACGATAAAGTGGATTATGTAGATGTTGGTGGCTCATATGTGGGACCTACCCAAAACAGGATTCTCCGACTGGCCAAAGAGCTGGGGGTGGAGAACTATAAAGTGTATGTGGAGGGCCACATGTTCTACCATAAAGGGGTAAGTATTGCATTTCCACCCTGAGGTACCCAAAGATAGCACAGAAATTTCTGGCAGTTATTAAGAGGGTTTCATTTAAAGCTCACCCTTAGTAATCCAGAACACACCTGCTTGAAATGTTGTTATTCTGTTTTAACTTATTGGGAGTGCAACAAATGGTTCTTATTTTCTTTTTAAAAGTGTTCACAAAATGCAGCCAAGAGCAGCTAAAAAAATCTGGGATGCATTTGGCACATTGTCTTTGAACATACCCTCCAAAGAAATTTTGCCTGAAATTCAGGAAATAATGTCCTGAAATAAAAGCCAAATTTAAATAAAAGAAAAATAATAACAGTATTGATGGATAGTATTGAATGATGATACTGGACAACAGTATTATGGGACTAGCCTGTGAGTAGGGTAATATGTTTGCCCCACATGTCTGGATTCACATGAGACATCTCCCAGTCCCACAGAGTGGGATTCATCTCACAAATGGATGTCTGGAAGTTAATTATCTAACCTGAGACTCTGAGGTTTCCTCTCTAGCTAATGGTGAACACAAACCCCACCCAAGAGTCCCCAAAAGCTTCACCTCTGAGCTGTGGGGCAGCAGGAGTCCAGGTGGCCACTCTAGAGCAGGTACTGGTGTGGCTAAAGTGAACAGGCTTGAAATCAGTCTTCAGAGCAGATTTCAAGCCCAACTGATTTTTTTGCTCAGGTCCTGCCCAGGACCTACTGCCAAAACCAGTGCAGGGTAAGAGCAGCAGGAAGAAGGACAAAGAAAGGCCCAAGATTCATAGGTATGAGATGTGACTGTCTGTATCCATAACTCAAACTATTTTGCTTTGCAAAGACCATCATTTTGAATTTTTAAAAAAATATTCTTTAGTTTTGGTTCTTAACAGAGTCTGGCAGAACCAGACTTGAAGCCTGTATGAGTCAGAGTTGACATACTTGATAGATCCAAGCCAGCCTGTGTGATGGATCCTTAATTGGTTTCATTTCTATTACCTTCCCACTTTTTTTCCTAAGAATTAGAGCAATGTGTTCACGCTGCAAAGTTTTACCATCTGGTTCTGCAAGCACTCCTTATTGGGCAGATTGATGCCATGCTCATAAAACAGGCACATCTTAAATAATTGTACAGCCACTCCATAATGCTAAAAAAGTTATTTGTCACCCCCTCATGCAAAATGAATGGGTTGGCATTCTGCAGCAAGAGGGATGGGCTGGTTTGTACCAGCAGAATGTTTGTCCCACTCTAATTTAAGCTCAGGCATGAATCTCTCAGCATCCTAAAAGGCACTTATCTTCTTTATGTTAAATAAAAGGCTCTAATGGGTTGCATTACTTTGAGCCCTTAATCCATTTTGACACCAAAGCTGCGGCTTTTTATTGTCCCACATTGCATTATGCACGTCCCTGCTAATGACCATGTAATTTTGTGAGTTTTCTTTGAAGTGAAAGCATGTTTCTAAGCAAGAGGCAGCATTATGGGTTATTCAGCTGGATCACAGGCTGAGGATCAATTCTGGATTTGTCATCGTGGTTATGCTGAGCTAATCAGGGTCCCAAGGCACCAGGGTGACAGCAAAGGGGCTTTAAGGTCTCCCAGATTTAAGCACTGGATGAATAATAATGATGCTTTTCTTCCTGTAGGTCCCATTTCTCCCACATCTTATTCCCATGAAGAGGATGGAAAATGGAAGAACTTCTTCCATTTTCTTTCCCTAAGGTTTTCCACAGCTTTTTCTCCTTTCTCTTTCCTTGAGGCATTGTGCAGTCACCACGCCCTTTGATTTAGGGATGTGTTGTTTAATCCTGTCTCACTTCTACAGAAGCTTTTTAAACTCTGTCTGTGCGGTCCTGGCTGTTGGCTGGGCTGCTCAGTGCCCAGGGCTCTTTGACCTTCCTCTCTTTTACCTGCCTGCTGCACAATCATTAAAGATGCTCCAGGAACACAAGCACCTGTGGTATTTCCTAGATGGCAGAAAATGTTAGCAAAGAGATTATTTGATATTAAGGATCGTACCCACCAAAAATTAAATAATAATCTGAAAGATGGATGTTTTCAGCTTCTTGGGCTAATTCACCATGAGCCGTGGGCCAGCTGCTGCCTTTCAGGTTTGAAAGGTCTGACTGAAGGTCCCCTTGAGGCTCAGATGCTGTTTCTGTCAGCTGGTGCCTGGCCAGGGGTTTGTAGCCAGGGCCAGAGAGCAAGGTCTCCTCCCAAGAGCTTTCTCCAAAGTCTGCAATGTTGTGTGTTTTTGTCAGAGGTAGGAGGAAGTGTTTTGAGCAATGACTAAACACAGATTTAGATGTGTTTGTGACATCTGTTTGTAATCTCCAGCACTCTTGGATTAAGAGATTTTTGGTCTTTTGTTTACCAAAACAATGGCTTTTTCTGAAGATTTCCACGATGCTGCTTTGATTGACTGGGAGAAAGTGAGGAAATGGTTTATCTGAGCAAGAGAAGCAGCCAAGAGACAGTGAAAATCCCCAGAGGGATTTAATGAGTTTCTTTTCTCTGACAGGAATTTTTCCCATATGTCTGTGGAAAAATTCCATGTACTGCAAGCTTTAATAACCAAGTTGCTTCATTCGTGCAGATTTCCTTTGTAGTTACAGTTTTTTTTGAAAATCCAAATATGTAGCTATTGTTTATCTTTTTTTAAAATTTGTTCTTTCTTTCCAGTTAGCATGGTAACATGAACTCTTCTGGTGTCAATCAGGAATTTTTTTGATATCCTGTCCTTGCAAATCTGTAACTTAAAACTTTAGTGGGTTTTTTGAGCCCCAGCCTTTCTTTCCAGCTAAATTTCTCTGTGGCTACTGTCCCATAATTCAGCAAGAATGGTTTTGGACTGAGAAAGGGCAGATGTGCTGGAGTTCTCCCTTCCCTGAGCTGGCAGGCAGCTTTTTGTTTTTACTGGGGTCCTTGAAGCTCTGTTCTGTTTTCACCCTTTTAGTAGAAGACCCTAGAAAGTAAAGGCATTATGGTGGCATTAACTTTCTCATATAACTGCACTCATCCAATATCTGGCAGCAGCACACAGCTCCAGGATATATAATATTACTTAATAATGAATTATGATTTTTCAGAGGGAGTGAACACTTGATAAAATATGAGGATTTCTATACAATGCTTCAGATTTGCCATCTAGGCTTTTCTTTCCTTCATCCTGCCTTGAGAGCTTGGGGTGCAGCCGGTGGGTCTGTGACTGAGACTCTGCACATCACCACAAACAGAAATCTGACAGTCACAGGCACTGCAATGCTCCCAGGGCTGGCCCTGCTGGAGGTGGGGATCAGGGAAGGATTCTCACCTGAGGGATCACACCATGGGAAGCTGCTGCTCTGTGCTGTGCACAGCCCAAGGCAGTAACAACGTCTGCTCTGGGCCATGGGGGATTCTCCTCCTGTGCTTCCTGATGTGTGCCCTGTCCCTGGACAGACTTGCCTTTCTCAAGCTTGGCAAAATTGCTCCCCTGGTACAATGTGAAACTTGGGGTGGTGTCACAGCTTGGGGTTAATTCCTGTGGTTTTGGCTATGAGCCCCAGCATAGCCCTGGGCAGGGAAGGGACCTTGCAGAGCTCTCCTCTCCCTGCCTTCATTCTGACCACCGAGGGGTAGTGATGGAGAGTCTCGTTTGCTTTGGATTGGGATGGGGTAACTCATCCAAGCAGGCAGCAGAACACAGATCTGAGGTCACTTGACAAATGAAAAAGAGTTGGATAAACTCTGTGGGTCAGTCAGGCAGCCCTGTGTTAGCATGGGAATGAAGCCAGCAGGTTATTTGCCTTTCAGTTAAGAAAACAGTGGTTCTGAAAATATTACGTCCAGAACACCATAAACTTGTTTAAAAATTGAATATTGCAAGACCTTGCCTGTTTGCAGTGAGCTCCTCTGTGAAACCTGCAGCCAGAGCTCCTCTGCCTAGCAGGGAGACAATATTCAAACCAAATTAATAACTCACCAGCCCCAGCTCACTCGGGCTAGATTTACGCCCTGCTGTGGAGATATTTGTGCCAGAGAGAAAACTGAAGAACTGATGTGTCCAAGGCTGTTGGGCTTGTGCTCCGTGATGGGAAATGGGAACTTCTTTCGCTGGAGTTGTGCTTTCCTCCGGTCCCATGTCTGACATGTACAGCCCCACCACACAAGGGTCACTGTGTGTGTGAACTATTTCAGCCTCTGAATTCAGTCTTAGCCTCTTCCAGGCCTCTTAGCACTGTTACATTTTTTCCAGTTTTTCCTGCCACTGGACTCCAGTCTTACTGAAGTTGTGGAGTTTTAACCTGCACAAGAGAGCAGCAAGTTACACAACTTTAGACTTTTTGAATTATCAGTTGGCATTTCAGACTTCTCAGGAGATAAAACTTATTTCGATTGATCTCCATGGGCTAAGCCATTGACCAAAGATGTTTTAAGCTAAGGATAGGAGAGCTGTTTGTCTGTACAAGCACAGTCACGTATCAGAAAGACTTTTGAAAAGAGGTGTCACTGAACAGTGAAAAACTGGGAACTTTTTGCTGCTACTCCCAATTGGACACAGGCTTATCTTTTCCCTTTGCCCCCCTTGCAGTATGAACAGGACAGAACTGCAGTAACAACTTCTCACCCAGGTTTGGGTGGGCTGACAACATTGCACCTCCTCTCTGCTGAAGGGCAGAATTATTGGTGTTAAAGCATGTCAAGGAAGGAATGTGGATGGCACCCGTGCTCCCAATCAGAATAAAAAGATTAACGATAAATGAATTTTGAGAAGCAATATTTGATGATCTTTCAGAGAAACAAAGTGTTGTGCAATAAGAACAAAATGATTAGCAGTATGTTCTGTTTGGTTTCAGTATTTCCTAGTTTGATACAGCATTAGTTTATGACAATAAAAGCTGTAGGATGCAGAATATCCCTTTGCATGCATTGTTCGGTCATCTTTTCTGTGGCTGAACACAGTGCTGCAGCCTGGCAGTGAGAAATTGTCCTTGAGGGAAAGGAAGAGGCAGAGTCATTTGGAGGATTGCCCTGCTGGTGGTTCACAGGAGCATTCACTCTCTTCTTGCCGTGACAGAAATGTTTTACATGCACGTGTGCACCTGGAGAAGGCTGGAGCAACTTCCCCACCATCACTTTCCTCCAGTGTAACTCTCTGAAAAAGAACAAAATGGGGATAAAAGAGAGAAAAAGTGTGTGGTGCACAAAATTGAGATTATATGCCCAGAAATCCAGAGGTAACCAACCAGCTCCTGGTGACTTGAAAGCACAACATTTGTTGGGAATTTAAAAGAAACAAAACCAAAACATTAAACATATGGATCTCAGGCTGAACTTAGTCCTGAGATCACAACCTGGTGATTTGCTTGGCACAGAGCAGAAATGGTGAGTCTGGATGGAGCAGGGGAGTAGCTTTGCTGCTGCCATCTCTGAAGGTGTGAGGAGGAGCAGCACAGAGTGACCTGATGGGCTCCAGAGCTGGGGCACTGCTGGAGCCCTGCTCTGAGGAGAGAGCACCAAGCAGTGTCAGCCAAGCCTTGCTGTGGTCACTTACCCACACACATCTGCCTTCCCTACTCTGCCTGTCCTGGGGCTGATTAAAGTTCACCTGAGTCTAGGAATTTCAGTATTTTCTGCTTTTGCCAAGTCTGAGAGTTCCCTGTGATCTCTGAGTTTTGTCTTGTACCTTTTATCTTTGTTATGATCTTCGCAGAGAAAAATTTTCAGAATATCAGAAGCCCATATGTAATTACACACAAATACACAATTATCAGTGGGAGGATGGCGTTTTGGCTCCTGCTTCATGTCCTCTGTCCCTGGGTCCCCATCTCCTGCATTTGAAGCACTGCAGCCTCTCTCTTGGGCTCTGACTCCCACCTGTCACGTGTGATGGGCTGGCACAGGGTCCATGGCACTGAAAAGCAGGTTACAAACTGCTTTGTCTGCACAGCTCCTTCCTGTCATGGTCAGACTGGTCCCTGCATCCTCACACAAACTTCTGACACTTCTGGAAGGGCAAACAACAGAGGTGTGATGACAAAATCCCCACTGATTTACTGGAAGGTTCAAAGAAATTTAATAAGAGAAAATGTTACCTGCTCATCCCAGCCTCTTTCAGATTAAAGTTATCACAAAGAAGCAGCTGCTGTTAGATTGTTTCTCTTATCATTATATCACAGGATTATCTGAAACAGTCAGTTTCAGATAATAACAGTTTCAGCCACTGCTCTGTGTCACACAAATTCTAAGAACTGTCACCATTTTTGCAAGTGTATCTTATTTTTCTTCCTGCAGCCAAAAACTTCCTTTTCAGATTTTTCTTTTATAGTCTGGGTTTCTTCCCTGGAAAAAGCATGTTTGCTTTTAAAGTGAGGTGTACCAAAAAGGTGCTTAAATAGTTTTAAATGCATTCAATTTTAGACCCATGAGAATTTCAGGATGCACATTTCAGCAGCAGGCAAATAGTAGATTCATTTAAATGGAATAATGAATGATGCTTAGGAACAAGGAATATTTCCTCTTTGGCCATAGCTTGAGTATCCTTAGCCCAGAATTTGACAACCTGCTCAGAACGAAGGTGCCCCTCCCCACACCTTCAGAATAATAAATATAAAAAGGTGTTATTATCCTTTTTAATATCAGTCCAGCTGTTTTTAGCTCTCCTACTGAGCTATGTGCATTCCTTTGCTTGCATGCATATGCAGGGGGGGGAAAAAAAGAAAAACCCAAAAACCCAGCCAGGTCTCATGGAGAAAAAGACCAAACATGTGATGACTCTGAGAATTTTGTGTTCTTGAGTAATGAAGATGTGCTTTGTTATATTTCAATTGCTTGTGGTTTTTTGTGCATTTCAGGGAAAGTCACGAAATTTCGAAGGAATTTGCCCTTCAACATGGAATCCCTTTGTTTTTCTGGATTACAATAACTTCTGGAGAACTATGGACAAGATGGGAAAAGAGGTAGGTTGTGAAAATTCTGTGTTTCCTACAATGCCCATGTCACCATGAATAAATCAGGTTGGTTTTTGTTTTGTTTATGGCAGGGTTCTTATTGTTTCTTTAAGATTAAAAAAACAACAAAACAAAACAGAAAGGAAACATCCATCAGAAGGATTCCTATATTGCCCAGGAACTGTCAGAAATAATAGGTCTTCCTCACTGAGAGGGGGGTGGACTAGATGACTTGTAAAGGTCCCTTCCAACCCAAACTGTTCTAGGATTCTATGAGAGGAGACAAAAAGATCTGGGGTGTCTAAGATATCTGAAAAAAATGAGGTTGAACTCAGTGTAAGCATTTTCTCATGACAGGAAAAACCTGGGAGATTAGAAGGAGTTTTTTTCCCTTCCCTTGTGGCAGCCCTTGTGGCAGCATTTTGAGTAAGGACGATTCCTCTTTTTTTTGTTTTTTTTTGTTTTTTTTTTTTTTTTTTTTTTTTTTTTTTTTTTTTTTTTTTTTTTTTGTTTGTTTTTTTTTTTTTTTTTGGTTTTTTTTTTGGTGTAACTGCCTAAGCCAGGCTCCAGTTTGACTTTAGAGTAACTTTATTTTTAAAATTCAAAATATAAGCAGTTCAATTGTAGCCCCTGGAGCATTATACTCTCTTTCAAATATTCATCAGGTTCCATATAATCTAGCAACAAACCAAGGGTTTTACCTTGCCAGAACCTTCAAGTATAACTCACTGTACTCCTGCAAATTTCATTGGATTTATGTGGTTTTGCAGAATCAAATTTTTGTATGATACTATACTTTTTCTTTTTTTTTGTCAAATAATGACTTTTTAAAAAGATTTCGGGATTTGGTAGTGTTCTCCACATGTTACTTACATGCAAAGAATTATTATTAAGGATTTAACTGCCTAAAATATTTCAGAAGTATCTGGATATTTTTTCTTACTCTGCAGTTAGCAGAGAGACATCTTGGAACTGACTGGAAAAAGAACTTTCCCCTCAACTTCTAGAGGACACCAAGACAACTAAATTGGAATCTCCTCTGGACAACTGAAGGCCAGATGAGTCCCAACATAAGGATATAGTTAATTGGTCAGACAAAGACAGATTTGGTGGTCATGGTAAAATTCATGGCCAAAGGTGTGAATGGAAACTATTCTATTTAGTGAATCTGTTCCAAATTTATATCCATGTGCAGGGGAAAAAAGGGGCTTCTGGCCAACATGTCAATTATGTCTGCGCTACCAACTACCTATGACCAGGCAATGGTGAAGCACTGAATAATTTCTTGGGTATTTCCCCTCTGTCTCCAGATTCCTGTTGATGCACCATGGGATGCCCCACATGCTGAAGAATGGGACAAAATAAGCATGAAAGAGCTGATAGATAAGATTTGCTGGACCACGTACGTAAATCTTTATCTGCTTTGAAATTCCAGCTGTGGAATGACAGTGGCTTTTTGGCAGATTCTGGGGCACAGCTGAGTACAGATCAGGAGGTGTTTGAGATGGGGTTTGCTTCGCTGGCAGGTGCCGTCCAAGGTTCTGGGGAGCCTGGGGTTTGCTTCAGCAGCTCCCTGCACACAGCAGTGGTGGTGAGGGCTCTGCCCACCATCCTTTCACTCCAAAGCATTGGATCACTGAACTCCTGCCAGCTCTCCTGGGGCTCTTTGCCTTACAGGATAGCTTCCTATGAGGCACTGACATTCAAGCACACGAGGAGGATGAAATCAGCCCTTCCAAATCTGCCCTTCCAAATTCCAGGGCTGCAATTCTGCTGTTTGCCTTGCTCCTCTCAGGATCCTAAACTCCACATTCTCATGGCCACTGCAGCCAAGGCTGCCCTTGACTTTTGCATCATCCCACAGGTTCTCCTTGTTTGTGAGTGGCAGATCCAACAGAACATCAGCAATAGTTGGTAGGAAGAGGGCTCAGGGTCCATAAAATGACCGATGTGTTTTCTGGGAGGGACTGCACTGCACAAGTAGAAAAAGGAGCAATGTTCAACACATTGAGGGGATGACAACTGGAAATTCTCTTTCCTTCCTTTCCCTCTTCATCAATTCTTTTTGAGCACTCATGTCCCTGCTTGCTGTGCCAGCCCCTGTGCTTTTCTCTAACACTCTCCTCCCACCTATTCTGTGTCTTTTATTTGTGTGGCTGTGCTCTGTTTGCCTTTTCATTCTGGCTGCAGTTTAGTGCTGTGCCTGCAGCTTCCTGACCAAAACTTTCCATTTGACATTCGTTTT
Source organism: Petroica traversi (assembly GCA_025920805.1). NCBI lineage: Eukaryota > Metazoa > Chordata > Aves > Passeriformes > Petroicidae > Petroica > Petroica traversi. The sequence continues at coordinate 5,460,871 of JAHLSL010000075.1, read as the reverse complement.
TATGGCTTAGGTCTTGCTCCAGCTCCATGGGATATGCTGTACAGCCATTTGGACTTGCTCTCTGTGGCATTGGAGTTTTCTTTGCAATTAGCTTTCTGGGCCTTTTACCTGCAAAGTTGGTTACTTTGAACTCCTGTTTCAAGGGCACTGACACTTTCTTTTCTAGTTTTTACTGCTCCTTTTAGTCAGGGAGCTGGTGGAGCATTAGCAGGACTGGGTTTGTAATGATGCCTCCTTTTACAGGCTTCTCTGCTGGGTAGCTTCTACTGCCAATGTTGTCAGTAAAACATCCAGGTTTAATGGATGTGCTCAGCTGAAACACATTCAAAAACTCAGTAAAAACCCATTTTAGATCTTTAAGCCAAGCCATATTTTTCTGCTCATAGTTAAAAACCAGTGCTTACACAGAAAAGCTCTTCCACATGATTTTCTGTGTGACTCAGGCCAAGATTACAAATCTTTTGTTTCTCCTCTGTCACAGATCAGCATCTACTGATCCTGGAGATTTTTTCACATTTCTTCTGCTGTAGCTGTTTAGTATCTTGGTGCTCTCAGGATTGTCACAGAGGGTTCTTGTGTGCAGGCTCTTTTCATATACTGGCTAATGAAACAGGGGTGAATGGATTTCATACTTAGGGAAATGAGGTAATAAAAGTTTATTAGTTACATATTTTAGCCCAGATAACTTGTGAAGTTCCTTCCTTTAGCAGATGATTATAAATTCATGTTTTTTCATGAAGCTTCATCCAAGTCATAGTCCTTTTACATTTTTTGCAAAATAATCTCAATTTTTTTAGCAATCTGTGGCTACAAATGAAATAATTATGAATATCCAGATTCCCTATTCATGCTGCTGTTTCTCTGCTTATGTTCAGAGGGTTTATTGGGGCAGTCAGGTGACCCTTTCCTTATTTTTATGGCAATGATTGCCAAATTGGTTTCTCTGTCTGGGTTATTTACCAAGTCTCGATTTCACAAAAGATCAGTGCAGCAGTGTTACATGAGAGGTGGGGGATGCCTTGGCTGCTTCAGTCCCTCAGGACCCATCAGACCTTGGAATTGATGTGGCCAATGAGCTCCCATGGAGGAGAAATGCAGAAAAATTTCACTAACAGTTTACCAAAAATGTTCTTCTGCTTTGAAAAATATCTATTCTGATCAAAGGAATAGCAGCTGGGAAACTATTTAACTAAGGTGAAATCAGTGGGATTCCAAACTAAATGGGTAGATATTTTGGGAGGGAGGTGCTGATGGAAACCCATTTAAACATTCTCACTACAGAATGAAAACTAAAACAGATTTAAATAATTTTGAGTTTTCTGACTTTGGGAAAGCAACCCTTGTTTTGTATGACAAATAAAACCCTGAGAGCAGTCAGGAAGTCATATTTTCTCACTGTCTCTTTCTGCTCCTGTGTCTCTTGCAGAGCTGTCAAAGACTTTGCCACGGTCTTTGTGAACGTCAATGTCACATCTGAGCCTCACGAAGTCTCTGCCCTCTGGTTCCTGTGGTATGTGAGGCAGTGTGGGGGCACTTTCAGGATTTTCTCTATCACCAATGGGGGCCAGGTACAAAATGTCTCATTTCCTTCCTCCTCTCTTAGACCATAAAGAGCAAGTGCAGTGTTGTAGCCATCAAAACCCTGTAATTAATGAAAAGATGAGAACAGGTGGCACTGGAAACAGTCATGTTCTCATGGGGTGATACAGCTCTCTCATCTAACCCTGTTTAATGAAGGATTTTATTAGCTAGGATGTGGAATAAATTGGGACTATTTAAGCAATTGTGGAGTTTCTGCATTCACTTCAGCACATTACTGTTATTGCAGTTGTGTTGCTTTTTTGCAAATTTATTTTCTTTGGGTTACTTGGCACATTTGAATGTGTACAAGAGTTCAGAAAATTGTACTTCAGAGTGAAATGTGGGGTTTTTTTTTTTGGTGTAGAGGCCTCTAGTGACAAGAGCTGAAAGTAAATAGCAAAAGGCTCTTCCTTCTTGGGTCAGCTCACATGGCAACAGTTTCCATCAACATCTGTCCACTGGGGTAAGAACAGACAACCACATGTCTTATAAAACCTCCTTGGGCAGCCATTTCAGTCTTTCAGCATGAAACTTTGTGGATCCTTTCCTCCCTGCCAGTACCAGCATCTTACAAGTAAAAGGGAGCAGCTTTATCTACCACTGATGGATAAAAGAGGTTTTAGTGCTTCCCCTGACCTTCTGCATGGACATTGCAGGGAAATGTGTGTCACAGATTGTGCTTTTCTCCAGACAGCACTGTCTTTGTGTCTTCCCAGTCACAGAGAAAGCTCATTACCTTGAGACCAGACCCACTTAAAGATGTCTTGCTTCTGGGCTGGCACAGTCTTTCACTACAGCTGGTTTCTTTGTCACGCTTGAGGGTTTTGGTGGCACCGTTGTGGGTAAAATACTCAAAACCTGTTTTGAATGAAGGGATATGTTTATTTTTGCTAGAAAGCCTGCATTATATGTGCATGTTTTCTAGGCTTAAAGGGTCTTTAAGCCAGGTCACTAGGGAAGGTTTAGTCAGTTATCCCCATGGAGGCTCAGGTTTATGCCCTAGTTCTCCTGAAAGTCTGGGTGTCTTTATGCACCCTTTGGACTTGAATATTTGGCCTGGAATTTCATGATGGTGAGCAGAAGTCTTATTCAATGTCGTTGTGATTAATGCTGTCGATTTTTTTGTTTGTGTTTCTTTTCTCTTTGTTGTTTTAGGAGAGGAAGTTTAAAGGGGGTTCTGGTCAGATATCGGAGAAAATAATGGAACGCCTGAAAGGCAGAGTTAAACTGGAGAGACCTGTGATCAGTATTGATCAGACAGGTGATAATGTCCTTGTGGAGACTCTAAACCATGAGATATATGAGGTAATTCGATCAGAATAAAAAGAGAGTGTGCATTTAGGAGGGGGATACATCTGCTGTAGCTCTTAGCCAGATGTAATCAGGAAATACCCATTTGTGTGTGTGTATTTCTTGGACTATGCTGATACTCCATGGAACCTGCTTTACAGATTTATTTATGACTGGCTCCCTTCTTGGTGTTCTGCTGCTTGGTTTCTGCCATTACTCTGACTTCTCTGCCTTAAGTTTTTATGTCTTTATATATTTTTATGTTTTAGTTCTGCATTGAGACCTTTTCAAAGGAAGGAAAAATAACCTTCCTATTCGTGTCTAAGTTTGTGGTTTGCAGCACACAAAAAAAAAAAGACATTTCCAACACCTTTAGTAAGATTTTGCCTCTGTGCTGTGGTACTGTAAAATGCTCCTGATGGAGCATTAAATGATTACCCACCCATGGGGCAGCAGCAGCCCCATCAGCCTGAGAGCACCTGAGAGCAGCGGTGTTGTGATAGAATGTCACCATAAAGAGTCCTGCACTGCTCCAGTCACACACAGGGCCTGAGGGGGATGGAGCACATTCAGGAAAGCTGAAATGACCATTAGTATTCCTTGTCCTGAAGTAACATCCTGTGAATATGCACAAATGTGATTTTTTTAGTATACTATACTTGGGACAAATGTGGGTCATATTTTCCTGGGATGATAAAAGGCAGGTTTACCTAGACTGTAAGAGCTCTCTTGTCCCATTTCCCCACCTATTTCCAACCACGTTGCAACTCTGGTCTGCTTATTCCTGCTCCATTTTTTTTTTTTAATGGCAGAATTACTTTTGTCACCTGGAAATAGGTGTGTGGGAGACCCTTATAGCAGAGTCAGGTGTGGGAAAGCTGTTAGCAGCTATTAAAAGTTCTTTCAAACATGTCCTGTGGGATGAGCTCGCTGGGAGGCAGCGCCTTGTGCTGACTTTGTTCTACATTTCAGGGCAAGTACGTGATCAGTGCCATCCCTCCAATCCTGACAACAAAGATTCACTACAAACCAGAGCTGCCACCAAAGAGAAACCAGTTAATTCAGCGTTTGCCTATGGGGAGTGTCATAAAGTGCATGATGTACTACAGGGAAGCCTTCTGGAGGAGGAAGGGTAGGTGGGGAACATGGAGGCTTTGGGAGCCCTCAGCTCTCAGATTTTGAAGCTCTGCTGTCTAACAATCAGGGAATAAATCCAAGGGAGGGTTAGATGGGTAAAACACCAAAATCAAACATACAGGAAAGTGAAAAGTAAAGCTCCTTAGAAAGGAGAATTCTTTCTCCAAACCTGAATGCATGCCTTGTCCCAAGGATGAGTCCAGACCCTGATAGGTTCCCAAATCTCACTCTAGTTAGGTGAGGTGGAACGACCAAGAGAACAAGCAAAGCTTCTCTGGGGAGCCTTGCTGAAACCTACAGAGCACAGAAGCATCAGCTTCCCTGCAGCATCAGTTCCCATCTTCTACTGCCAGGACACTTAGGTCAGCCAAAGAGAATTTACAGCAGATGACAAGCAGAGCAAGGTGTAAGCAAGACCTTTCTCTGGCTTTAATCCTCTGTTCTGCAGACTTGATATCTCAGAGGACTGGGAAAAGTGGGTTAGCTTTTTGTTTAGCTTAAAATATTTTTTCCATGCTGCAATGTCATGTTTTTCTCAGCTTTAACTGATACCATATTCAGAACTATTTGTATGAACAGATTGGTTCCACTTTCTTCATAACAATATCGAGAATATTTCTTAATCAAAGTAACTTAATTTTTGCATGTTTAATGGCATTAACTGGCCATTGATATTAGGCAGGAATAAAATCAGGTATATACATTGTTCTCTATATGAGATTTTTTGCATGTTCATCTGAAAAATGATGTGATCCTAGATTAGACAGCCCACGTTTCTGCTGCATTACTGTTATGGAACACCATTCCTACCAATCTTATCACCAGCAAAATGAAAATAGTGTAAATTTGAGTCTGCAGTGACCAGATGTAATTACACTGGGTTTTGTTTTGGCAAAGTTACTCATGGACTGAATCACCATAGTTCTGACTGGGTCAATTTATTTTCAGTGTTTATTGTCCCCAAAATAGAAAGCCAGAGGGACTTGCAGCAATCCACAGAAATTCCTTGTTAAGTAACAGTGGAATTTTAAAGATTTTTACAAGTCTGTGTACACAATTTCCCAGAGAGAAGAGAGTAGAGAAGCTGTTACAGAGACACTTCAGACATGGAGGTGTTATTGGTAACAAAGGAATTGCTGTACAGTTCCTTTCATGGATAATTTTCCTTACTCATTACTATCAGAAACAGTGATCATCAACACGTTTTTCAATAAACATCTTGTGGGTTTTTTTTCCCCCTTAGGTTATTGTGGTTCCTTCATCATTGAGGATGAAGAGTCTCCAGTTGGAATAACCATAGATGACACGAAACCTGATGGAACTTTCCCTGCCATTATGGGGTAAAAGCTGCTGTCCCACACTCACAGATGGGTATTTCTTTTATAAGAGTTAGTGAGAGGAGGAGGGAGAGGGGAAATGACCAGGTTACATCAGTGTTTCCCACTTCCACAGTTTGCACAAATGAAGGACAGCACTTCTGCCAAGCCTCTTGTGCCTCTCTCGTCCATATAAAGTTTTTGGTGAAGGTTCTGCTACAAACAGCCTAATACACAGAATGTGGCTGGGAAGGAGTTGCTGATTTCAGCTGTAGTTTATTTTAAATATTCAGTTCATGGGGTCTTTTGCTGTGGAGTAGATTTAGAAATAAATCCCTCTTTTACCTATGTGTATTTTGGCTTATGTTGGGCTCTTATGTTTACTGCCTCAGCAAAAATGACAATGCAATTGTCCAAGAAATCCTCATTTGCCTTCTCTCTCCATTGAGCTGAGGCAGGACAAGGAACATCATCTGGTGGAGCAGGGAAGCAGCTGTGCCTTGAAAAAATCAAGATTTTTCAGTACAAACTGACAAGTAAAGAATGTTATAGTTTGGACAAATAGGTGGGGAAATACTTGACAGCATTGACTGGCTTTTAGAATAGCTGAAACCAAATGAACAAACAACCTTTACATGTGTTTCCACTGTAATCTGAAGTGAAACTGCCAAAAAAGGCCAATACAAATGTCAGGCAACTAATCCTTAAGTGTCTGGCAGGGAAAGCTCACCACTTTACTGAACTCTGCATGTTTATGGGCATGTTCAAGGCTTAAAAGCTTCCATGACCTGAGAGCAGCAAGCCTCCTCCAAACCCCATATGGCAAACAGTTCCCAGCTTTCTTTCTCCTCATGGATTTATGTGACTTTCTGAAAGAGTGTAGGAACATACTTCATTCCCTGGATGTCTCCACTAGAGTCAGATGAACTAACTGCCAAATCTTTTTCCTTCAAGGTGAATAAATATTAATGCCAGTTCTTTGCCAATCCCTTTTTAGGGTCATTTCGAGCAAGAGCTTATGAATCAGCTGGGGTGACATTCATGTGCCTTATTTTTCTTTTCAGTTTCATCCTTACCAGAAAGGCTCTCAAACTGGCCCATCTCAGCAAGGAAGAGAGGTAAGAGTTCAGAAGTTGTAAATATTCAGAAGCAAATTGTTTCTCTGGGGTACTTCCCCACAGGAATGTTGTGAATATGTGTGTGAATATGTGTGTGAATATGCACATGTTTACATGCTCAGTTCAACTACCATCCCTGGAAACTGGGGCAAAAATTGAGATTTAGCAAAAACAGGCCAAGACACTAATGGTAATATTCATCCAGTTATGGATGTTTCTAAATTTCCAAGTCCTGCCCACTCCCCCATGCTATGATTTATCAGCTCTGGGTCTCTGTGTGAACGGAGAAGATTTTTCCAGTGATGTTCCCAGACTACATCTCCAATGAATGATGCTTTAACCAGGGATACAGGAGAGCTGACATGTCCCATTTTGGGTCACCTTCTCATTCAGACTGGGTGATAAAATTTTTAAACTTCTGTGTTCACAGAAGTATGGTTTCCCCATTAGTCAGTAAAATGAACAAACAGTACTTTCTAAATGTGAATTTTGGTACTGTGCAAGTGAAAGAGGAGCTCTGCTTAGGAATGTGAGCAGTGTTCTTCAGCTCATATTTTATTCCCAGCTATAGTAAATCTGTAGGGATTTAATTGATTTATATAGCTTTTCTTCTGGTCTTACACCAGTGAACATGAGAATGAATTGGCTCTGCATCCTAAAATAGCTGTACAAAGATTTATTTTTTTAGAGCTCATTGCCAAAATCAACCTTCATTTCCCAATCCCTGGGTCCATTTTAGATGCAACTTTTAGGCATCAGCATTTGAAATATGTATGTTAAGATAAGAACTTGAAATCAGACTTAAAAACAAAGCCCAACCCAGCTTTCTTTCCAGTGTATTATAATAAATTTGTTTTTTTGTAAGAAGAATGAGATTAGAGAGGTTTCTCCCCGTTTTTTTTCTGACTCTGATTTTATTTTCGTATAGGAAAAAGAAGATCTGTGAGGCATATGCCAAGGCACTGGGGATGAAAGAGGCTTTACAAGTAAGGAATTAATGCCTGTTTTTGCCTCTGTTGTATAATAATGTTGCTCCTTTGTTCTGGATGATGAAGCCAAAGTTCCTGGCACCTATAATGTGTACCTAAAATTGCATATTGTGCCAAACAATCTGTATTCCCAAGGGGAGGGCAGTACTGAATACAGGAAGAAAAGAGCTGCCAGTCTCACCCTGCACAAGAAAAGGGAAGGCAGTGCATGTTTTAATTTGTCCTGTTGTGTTCCCGTGGGAGGCTGGTGTTTCTGTAAAAGCACAGAAATTTGTTTTGTGCAGATGGATAGCACTAGCCAGATGACATGGCACTCCTTTGTCAGGTATTCTCAGCCTGTTTTTTTACCCCCCTCTTCAAAACAAATCTGTTCTTTATTTCCAGTTTCTCTGCCTGTGTTTCACTCTGTTTTCTCTGTTGGTACCCACAGCCTGTGCATTATGAAGAGAAGAACTGGACCATGGAGCAATATTCAGGGGGCTGCTACACAGCCTACTTCCCACCAGGCATAATGCACTCCTATGGAAGGTAAAACAGAATGCTTTGCTTTCTAATTCACATTTCTTACCTCAGGTACAATGCCATACCTTATGCAACACACCTATGGCATATTTAGAATATTAGGAACGTCAGCCCTCTTTCCCATTCCCTACTCCCCAGATAACAAGGATCTTGTATTTATTTTACTAAGAGCTGAGTTTCTCTTGTGGCTTTCAAGGAAATGAAACAGAGTCACAAAGGGACCTGATAAATCAACAAAACCTTTCCCCACTGAATTATTTACAGTAGTTTGTGCTATGCAATATTTGCAGTGGATCCCTCTAGAGACCCCCAAGCCCTTGAGAACACACACCTTGGACAGATGAAGAGTGGTGGTGGAGCATCACGTTCAGGAGAAGCTCAGAAGCTCCTCAACATGTCCAGCCTGGGGTTATACCCTGCCTGAGCCAAGATCTTGTGGGGAGGAGTCATTCCATGCACAGCCTCTCCTCTTGTCATTTATCCCAACACTTGGGCAGTGATGGGAGGCCCTTGGCTTGGGGAAGATGCTGTCAGGCACACAGGGAGAACCTAACGGGGGATTGGATGGCAGCCCGTACACCAAATACATTCCCAGTGGGGCAGGGAGCTCATTACCTTCAGCTGGGTTGGCTGGGGCACTGCAGGGCTTTATGAACCCACAGGGTGAATGCAGCTCCCTGAATGCCAGGCCTTAGCAGCCAGGCAAGTCCAGCCTCCAAAAAGAAGCTGAAATTAGTGATCTATCACTGCAAAAAGGTCACTCACGTCCCACTGTAATGGCAGGATAACAGCAAAGCTGCCATGCAGAAGACATAAATCTATCAGCTGCACAGCCTTGCTGGAGGCTGCTAGGATTATCTCTTATCCCAGCACTAAAATAAGGCCTGTTTTACTTTGCAAGGAAGCTGGGAACACTGATTTATACCTTAGACTTTTCTCTCTTTGTCCAGGAGCAAGCAGGTGGTCCTGCAGGGCCAGCTTATTGCACCTCAGCCCAGCTGTTCAGGGACTCTGGAGAGCTGACGCCATAAATTGCTTTTAGAAGGATCATCACCCTCCTGTCACTTGTCACCTGACATTCTCCATTTGTTTTGAAGGATCATTCGCCAACCTGTGGACAGAATCTACTTTGCTGGCACAGAAACAGCAACCCATTGGAGCGGATACATGGAGGGGGCCGTGCAGGCGGGGGAGAGAGCAGCCAGAGAGGTACAGACCACTGCCCTGCTTTCAACATCTCTGCCAAAAGGCTACAGAGGATTAAGTACAGCTTGGAGGGTCTGACTGAGTGCAAAGGCTCCTAGAATTGACAGGGAGGGATCCCAGAAAACAGCGTGAACCAAAGTATTTTTATTTTTTTAAAACTTACTTAGTTTGTAATTGAATAAACTGAAGCCAAGAATCTCAACCAAATCAGAATATTTCTGAGCTGGAGACTTAAAGCAAAGTACTTAGAGTACTTTATGCCATGTACTGCATATCTAGAGGGAAAAAAATCTCCAACTTAAAGTTGTCCATAGATATACTACCTCAATTTCTCACAAATTAATCGCTGCATGTTTTAAAACTAATCTAAGTAATTTCAAATGCTCACAGCTTTTTCCTGTGCAGAGATCTGGAAATCTGAACATTGTTCTCGTTTTTGATCTATCCCTTCTGCTTTTCCTTTTACAAGAAAGTACTGTGTGCTGAGCTTTATGCATTTGTAATGTGCAGCTCTGATAATGTCTAAATCTCCTCAGAATGCACACATTGGGCAGGGTTCCCAGTCCCAGTGAAATCCTTTTACAACAATCTGGAGGGAGGGAAAAAAAGCATGAAAGGGTGCACATTGCAGTTACAACTGCTGCATGGCAAAGGCATAGAGTTGTTATTCAAGGGAAAATCAGTCTTTTACTTCCATTTGACAGAATGTCATATTCACCTTATAATCCTTATTACTTGCTTCATTTCAAGTCACCTAATTTGTCCTTTCTCCATGCCTGTGAGCAGTAGTTACAAAGACAGTGAGCTGTCTCTTCTGGAGGCTTTAATTTGCCCCCAAAAACCCCCGTGACTGTTACAATCAGTTTATTCTCAAGAAAAATCCATGATGAGCTTTGTACTGCCTGAATAGGCAAGGGATGGCTCCGTAATTCTATGCTGTGAGAGCCTCAGGGGTGCCTCTCTTCTCTTTCTGTATCCCTGAAGCATCACTCCTAACAGGTTTTGTGTCCCAGGTGCATAGCAGTAACCTCACCTTGGTATTTCTCAAACTGCCTGGAGAAAAAGCATTTTTACTTTTACTCAGAAAAAACAAAACAAAACAAAACACCTCCCAGAAAAAAATTTAGAGAAGCTCTAGTAGAAATCACTGTACATTTTCTGGTTCAAGAGACTTTCAGCTAGTCATAGTTATGTGTTTTCTCAATGTCACCTTGCTCTGTTTTCCTCTATTTTTCCAAAACTGGAACTGTTGTGGGTTATAATTTTTTTCACATGGTACAAATAACTTTTTCTTCTAGGTACTGCACAGTATGGGGAAGATCTCCAAGAGTGAAATTTGGGTGCCAGAGCCAGAGTCAAAGGTAGGCCAGAGTATCACTGTCACCCAGTCAGGCTCACACCCCTCAGTCCCTGTTTCAGTGATTCCTATGCACCCTGCTCCCAGGCAAGACTTTGGTCACCTCACATGCTGATGGTGTTAATTTTTGTGACTTGTCCAAGGAATATTATAACCCCTGTGCAAAGAGCCAAGGACAATGATCTCAGAGCCGGGGGGACTAAAATATGCAGCCTAATTCTGCCCAGTCCCAGGCCATGGTTTAGAGCAAAAAAGAACCTCATTCCAGTAACAAGTAACTCCATCTTCCCTGTCCTGTGTCTGTTCAGGATGGCAGAAAACACATCTCACAGCCTTGACTCTTCCTCCCTGCACACTCCAGCCCTTGGGGAAAACCTGTGACCTCCCCAGCCTCATGGGGGACATTTGCCACCTCCCTGCTCGCGCGGTGAGGGGGGACCCTGCAAAGTCACCATCTCCTCTCTCCCCCAGGACGTCCCAGCACGACCATTCCCCACCACCTTCTGGGAGAGGAACCTGCCTTCAGCACCAGGGCTGCTGTGCCTGCTGAGCTGCACCCTGTGTGTCACCTCTGTGGCTGCTGCAGGGCTCTTGGTCTATAAAAAGGGACTCATCCCTCGGAACTAGCGGGGATCAGTGGAAGCTGCACACTCCTCTCCTCCCCTCTCACTAGATGAGTGTTATTATGGAGAAAAGCGGCACGGACAGCTGGAAAGAGCAGAAGTTGTTCTCCTTGTGATTTTTCTTTTTGGTCCTGTAATTAATGCATCAAATCGACTGCAGTTGCTACCAGCTAAACAGAAATAAATCAACTGTGGGGGCGTTTTTCAGATTTGCCCATTTGGTTTTGGTTGGACATGATAATGTCAGTGATATATTCCTAATACAGGCAAGGCAAAATGCAGATCACACCTTTTTTGAGTTGCAAAGAGGTCTCAGAGAATGCTTTTGTTTCCCCTCAGTGTTTTATTTTTCACCACACAGGATAATAAATGCCCTCATGCATTCACCTCGGCCAGCAACTCAGAACATCGGAGGTTATTCCAACAACATCCCCCCTGCATAGAAGAGATTAGCATGCCAATCAGTCGTAGAATTGCCAAATTAATTTTCAAATGCATTTGATTAATTATTAATCATCGCAACATGAAGCTTAACCCCAAGCTGGATGTAAGGAGGTAATTAGCACGAAGCACAGCACTGAACACAGAGAATGGAGGCATGGCTGGACTTTATTCTGCCCCCTTCCAAGGAAACATCTCTGCACATCTGCTCTGTGGGGTGCCTGCCCTGAGAGCACCCATCCAGCCCAGCCTTGTGCTGTACAGCACAGGGAAATGAATTAGCAAAGTGAAAACCCCTGACTTGCAGCAGGTGCTGGCTGTTATTTTCCAAATGGCAGCAGCTTCCTGGCTCCCTGTCAATTTGCTGCCCCTCATTTCGCTGCTGATCCAAAGCCCCTTCTTCCAATAAGGAGAAATGGTTTTAAGGCTCGAATTACTGCCTTGTAAATTACAGTAATTGGATGCATCTGCCTTCCGCTCTTATTATGTACATGATACACTTAAAATAATCACTTTGGTGTTTTACTGAAGTCTGGAATGTATGTTTCACAATGTACCATCCTTACGTGGCCTTTTTGCCATGAATTTTGAGCGTTGTACGTGTCCATGAACTCAATTGTTGTTCAACATGGGTGAAATGTGCCTTTCAATAGTCCTGAAACCTTGATCTTCTTATAAACTTTTCTTCAGATTCTACCTTGCTTGGTTTTCTGTGAGTTACACAAATTCCTGACTGGCTGGAGGGCTCCCTGCTGAGTGTGTTCTGCCCAGTTCCAGCCATTGCTGGGCAGGGATTCCTGTGAACAAGAACTGCCCCGTACATGCAGCCTGGCACAGCCACAGTGCCTCCTCAGGGAGGGAGCTCAGGCTTGCTGCTGATGAGCCTTTTGTAGTGTGAAACTGTTCTACACCACCACAGGCTTCTCCCAGGGGGGATATTTCCACCACCTGAAAAAAAACGCTGCCCATACCTGTTCAAAAATAATTTATCCATGGGTGTATTTGGAGCAATTAGAGCCATTCATTTTCAGGCTTACTTAAAACTTGACATCAGAACTTCTGTGTGCAGAGGCAAAAGGGACCCCAAATTCATCTGGAATACACTCATTAGCCAATACCGTTCAGCTTCACTTTTCCCTTTATCCACACACATTTCTACTGAAATTAGTTTGGGCTTTGAAATACCAGTTCAATTCAGCTGAACTCATCTCAAACTGTTAAACAGGGCCAGGTACAACATTCTCCCTTTCTAGGCACGTCTCACTGCTGTGGGATTGGCAGGAAGCAAGTGAAATGGGAGAGATTGATTAAAATTGGCATTTCTGAAGCCTCTGCAGCTCCCAGGCACCAGGCTGCTGCAGAGAAAGGGCAGCGTTTGTCAGAGATTATAGACCAGTTCCCATCCTGCTTTAATGCCCTTTCTGACAATCAGAACAATTTCCCTGTTTAAACATTAAACATGTAGCTTAAATATTAAACAGCCAGGCATCTTTCTTAAACCAATTTTGAAACAGAATGGGACCGAGTTCATCACCACTGACAACTCCCCAAGCAAGTTGCTGCTGGTATTAAAGCTGTGAGGATGAAGCACCAGATAAAAACCTCTTTTTTCTGGGGACAAAGCAGAGTCCTCACCTGGGCTGGGGAGTGGGAAAGCATTTTGGCACCTTCCCTAACCAGGGGTGCTCAGTGCCCCAGTTTTTGGAGGAAGAACCCTGCACTCCCTTGGCAGAAGTGGGAAATGTTCTGTCCTCTCTAAATACAGGGTGAAATGGGAGAGGCCAAGGTCCACACCAAGTCCATCAGCACCAGTGTGGGAACTAAATTGCATTGAAACCCCTAGGAAATGGGAAATCTGTAGGTGAAAGGGCTGCTGGAAGTGAAACAAAGATCGGAGCAAGCACTGGCAGGAGTAGCAGAGGGAGAAAAAAACCCCAAAAACCCTAATCCTCCATAGTAGCAGTGAAATAAGGAGCACCACTGGGCACACAGAATCAGGCAGTCCAAAATATGCAAGTGGGTATGATATGTGTGAGAAAATCTGCCTCTTTTTAATCAAGTAGCTGGGTTTGCTTACAAACAGCACAGCAGCTTCGCCCAAGCCTTGGGGTTGGGAGAACATTCCTGTGAGGCTCTTCTGCTTCCCACCTGCTTGGTTTCCTCAGCTCCTGCCTGTAAAGGGTGACAGTGTTGGTCCTTCCCTGGCTGCCACCAGCCAGTCCTTGGGGACAAGGACTGAAACAGGATGGGCTGCGGGGTCAGCAGGAGCTGGATGGGCAGAAGGTTCAGGAGGAGAGCCACTGCCCTGATTTTTAGCACCACCAGCTCGGCGAGGCTTTACCTGCCCAGCCCACAACCTCCTGGCATGGGAACTGACAATCCAAACCCCTCTGATTGCAAACCCACCATGTGACAGATCTGGGAAGAGGCCACCACCCCAAGGAAGCAGTGCCAGGTTGCAGGGGCTCCATGTTTTGGAGCAGTGAATGTGGATGTCCCCCAGGACAGGCAGTGGCCCTCCAGCCATACTCGTGTGGGGCAAGGGGACGGTCAGACCAGACTCACAGAGGTTGCTAAAAAAGTACATCCAGCCTCAAAATGGTGAAGGACAGGGTGCCCAGAGAACTCGGGCATGCCTCATCCCTTGGAAATGTTCAAGGTTTTCCTGAATGGAGCTCCAGCAGCTTGTTTTTGTCAAAGGGGGATTAGAACAAGATGATTTTTACGGTCCCTTCCAACACAAAGCATTCTATAATTCTATGAAAAATCTACTCAGGGGGAAGCAAGAAGTTGCTGCCTTCACTCAGTCTCTTTGCTAGTCCCTCTCCAACAGTACTTTTCAATTCACATTTTATTCAGTCCCCAGTTCCCACTTGATCTCTTTTCCCAGGATCAAATGTACCCTCCAACTACTGGGAAAATTAGCATTATATATTTTAATAAAAATACCTCCCAGGGTGATGTGCCACCACAGTCTGATACATCTAAACATCCAGGTTTCCCACCAGTTTGTTCTGATGCCTGACAGCAAGGGCCTTCCTCAGCCAGAAACCATGCTGGGGTCAAGCTGGGGACTGGTTTTATGCTCTCTGCAGAGTTCAGCTCCCAGCTCCAAAAACAGAAAAATAGACAAACCAGAGAGTCCTGTTCTATGGAAACATGGCTATAGTCAGTTCTCTTCCTTGTGGGCTAATTCTCCCATGCAACAGTTGCTTTTCACACACACAGAGAGAAAGGAAATTTTATCTTGGTGAAAATCCAGGAGGGGAAAGCAAATGTGCTCTTTGTGAGTGAACTGTAACTTTTTATTTCCCAACTCAGCTCCTGCACTTGGCAACAAATGCTTTGGGCTCCAGCTGTAATTCCTATTTATGCTCTTTATTTGTAGCACTTGGCTTTCCAATTTCTGTTCCCTGTTTCTTGCTCTCTTTGTTTTGGTTTTTTTTTAATCTTCTTACAAAACAGAGACAGAATAACCCAGGACACACAGAAAGAGCAGGGAAAAAGTTTCCCAAGCAAGAGCCCATTCCTGATGAGAGGAGAGGGAAGCTTTAGCAGGGTGGTGCTGGCATCTTGCTGGGTGCCAGGGGAGATCAGCAATGCCTTCAAGCCACACATCTCTTCTTCCAGAGTCCCAGGGATGTGGTCCATAATTAGCTGAACAGACAGGAGCATGAATTTGCACTGCCTATGACCTTACCAAGCACAAGAAAGTAAAAAGCAGATGCCCTTTGCCATCTGTATCTTCCCACAGTTCTTCTGTACGGAATGTGCCTGCCACTCGCAGTACAAGAGGACAGCTGCCACTTGAGATGGGCTGAAAATGAAGCAAAGGATGTAATTACTACTTGTGTTAGTATTTGGACTTCCAGGGCCAGAGCACTCACTTGAAAACTCCTTGGATTACAGCCTGAGCCCCATCATTTTCATCAAAACCTTGGTTAAATCCAGGACACCTGGCTGAATTCCAAAAGGCATTTGAGGAGGACTTCTGTCAGCAGACAGCAGCTGCAGACAGCTGAGCTGAAGCATGGCCAGCTCAGCAGCACAGCACAACAGGGCTCAAGGCTGACTTAAAGGCTGTCATCTTCTGGGCTACCTCATAGCAGTGTTTTATCACCTCACCAAAAAAATCTGTGGCAGAAACTTCACACTTTGGTTTGCAGAAAGGTCTCTGTGGGCATTTCTGCACTGATGTTTACCCTTCCTGCTGAACTCTGGAAGAGAAGCACTCTAAGGAAAAGGGATACAAGTCCCCAGAGTCAGTTCTCACACATCTCCAAACTCTGATGTGCCACACTGGAGGAGGCAGAGCAAGGCATCCTGCAGTCCCTGGCAGAAACTAGGGCAGTGAAATGGCTGAGGCACCACTCCCCTGCCAGCATTGCAACACTTCCTCCAAAGGGCAGCTCGAGTCCTTTCTCCTGCATGGCAGCATAAAGGGGCTGGAAGAAAAGTGTGAGCACAGATCCTAAATGGACATTCCCCTCCTCAAAGAAGGGAGCTTCTGTGGGGCAGTTTGCTTTGCAGAAATGGATGGAGGTGCTGGCTCAAATGTGAACACTGAAAATTGCTCTGGCCAAACTCCATTTCATATAGAATTATTGGGAAATAATACAGTTTCTAATTTAGTTAAATATTCTTGTTCCACTTTGGACTGAATTGGCAAGTGGAGGCTGGAGTAATGTCTTCCCTTCATTTTGATTAAGTATAAGCATGCATTTCAATTGTTTAAGATAATGACTGCACAGCCCAATGGGACACCTCCCTGCCTCAGACCTGTAATAGAAGCTTCCACATCTGAAATTATAATGTAATTTCTGCTAAATGCAACGCTGCTGTGCAAAGTGTTTTCTTACAGCTTGGAGCATATGCAAATGGGGCTCAGCCTGAGGGCTGACAAGGAGGCCTCAGTGCATTATTGATCTGTTTCCTTTTCCTTACTTCTTCCCAGCCAAGCCCAGGAGCATATTCAAGTGCAGTGTTGAATCCCAGCAGGCAGAGGGGCAAACAGAGCCACTTGACAAACAAAATCATCCAAAGGCTGGTGTTTGAGCTTCCTCAGGTGCTTCTTGGAGCCCCTGCTGCTGCAGGGAAATGGCACTTACAGACACTCCCCTCTCAAAGACACTACAATTCAATGACATTATGCCCTTCGGCAGATGAGGCTGCTGTGTGTTTCCTCAGCCCCTCTTTCCTGTAGGTCAGATGAATGGATCACTTAGATTTGGACGCGGCTTTTTCTCCCCCTCAAAGCTGAAGAGATGGTGGGAAGGAGTCTACAGAGCAGGTAGATGTCAGAGTAAAAGGAGCTGGATGGATATGGATTATTTTGTTTGGGCCTTTCTGCTAAGGAAGGATTAGAAACATTGTTATCAGAAAATCCACTGTGCACACAGCAAAAACCAGCCCCGGAAGAAAGCTCATATCCTTTACTTCTAAATTAGAAATGGCATCTCACCTTCTGTCAGCACACAGAGTGAGACCAGCTTGGACTCTAAACTACTTGCTTTGCCTGTTTCAGCAATGCCAGGAAGAAAACTGGGATGAGCCAGGATGGCACTGGGCACAGCCCCATGGATGAAGCAGTGTGTGTTTCACAGGTATTTGGCAACAGCAAAGCACAGATTTGTTGGAGTGGGTCCTAAGCTGATCACAGGACTAGAGCACCTCTCCTGTGACAACTCCTGGGAGAGTTGGGGCTGCTCAGCCTGGGGAAGAGAAGGCTCTGGGGAGACCTCAGAGAACCTTCCAATACCTAAAAGGGCTGGAAAAGGACTTTTCAGCAGGGCTCATTTTTGTAGAACAAAGGGGTTAAAACTAAAAGAAGACAGATTTAGATTAGATAAAAGGTGAAACAATGGATCAGGTTGTCCAGAAATGTTCAAGACACAGCTCAGATGGTGCTCTGAGCCCCCTGGTCTTGTTGAAGATGTCCCTGCCCTTGGCTGGGGGTTTGGACCTACAAAAATCCCCTTTCTAGACCCCCTCCAACCCAAACCATTCTCTGATTTTTTTTTATTTACTTTTTGAGCTTTTTCTAGCCTACCTTCAGAATAGCTTATTGCTACTGACTGTACAAATCATGCACACTAAAATCAACTTACAAAGCCTCTTACACAGGTGTATTTTCTTACAGCTTATCTTGGCATTCAGCTCCTAACTGAAGGCTTTTCCAGCAAATACTGCTAATATTATGACTAGAGTATTGTAGCTCTGTTTCCAATGACAAACAGATTCATCTCTAGCCTGCCTGGTACAGCTGTGTGTTAACATTTTATATGTGCAGCTATATATTAACATGCAACACATTAACTTGCAACATGTCAGAAACACAGAGCCCACATCATCCCTGGTGCATTTCTTCGAAGCTAAATGCCCCAAGGAGCCCCTAATTGCCATCAGCATTTGGTGGGAGCAGAACCTCCCCTGTCTGGTACCCAAAAAGCATCTGTGCCACAGGGAAGGGCTGCTTTAGGACACACTTTCCCTCTGGAGGAGCTGCCTCCTTTGGGGGCAGCAGCTGGAGGTTGAGCAGTGTGTCCTCAAATGTCTGAGAGGCACAAGGCAACTGTGTTTTGGCTCATGAATTGCCCTCTAGGTGGGAAAATATGTGCTCTTTGCAGGAAAATGTGAGGTGCAAGTAAATTCCATCCAATAACTGAATTTAAAAATCCCATCCATCCCTCCTACATGGACACAGAGAGGGAAGGACACATCCATAGGAGCCTTACAGAACCTGCATGGGTTGAAACACGAGATAAGGAGCCCCCTTCCACACCACACACACCCAAAAACCTCTCTTGTTTCCAGCAGACAGCAAGCTGTGCTTTGGTTCTACCATCTGAGGCCAGTTTTGCCTATCACTCTTGGTTTGTTTTTTTTTTCTGAGGCAATTCCACAAGCTCAGGGGGAATTTATCCTGTCTGAGCCAGAAGGCAAAACTCATCAGTCCCTCCAACATTTTGGGATTTGCTCCAGATGAGCAATTGGTATAATTACACAAGACAAGAGGAAAAAATGATTCTCAGCTCTCGTAGTAGCAGCGAGTTTTGCATGATTTAGCCAAATAATTTGCACACACATCCTATCCTCTTCTAAACAATGAGTGGGTTTTCTAATTGCTTTCCTGGGAAATCATATTTGTATCTTCTATAGATGTAAAACAAAATGGATTTCTTCTGTGTTAATCTCTCCATATTAATTTTCTGTATGCTGGACTGATGGAAATAATGAAGCACCCCTTGGCTGACACAGTCTCTTTGAAATGCACATGGAAAGCCTTGTAAATAACTAAATTAATAATAACACCATTATTTCAGTTATGTCCTCTGGGATGCTCCAGGATATCTCTGTACAAAGTGTTACAGAGATAGGTCAAATCTGACTCCACTTTCCACCCCTCACCTCTGTGAATCATATATTTAGGGCTTTAAGAATTTTCCTTAAAATCCAAATCCATAACACAACCTTCACTCACATCAACAAATCCAACCAAACAAAGTAAGACAAAAATTCCCCACACAAAAGTCATAATAACATCATCACAACACAGAACAAAAATGAGCAATTTACCCAAAATCCATCCCTTGACCCTTCACCACAATTACAACAAAAATTCACCATGAACATTCTACTCTCTAACATTGTTCAGTCCATGGTTTGCCCAACCTTTCCCAATTGCTGTCCTTATCTCACAATGATCATGATCCTGGGTTTCAGCACCAAAAATGCTGTGATGAGTTGACCCTGGCTGGATGCCAGGCACCCACCAAAGCCACTCTGTCACTCCCCTCCTCAAATGGACAGGACTGAGTAAATACTAGGAGTTCATAAATCAAGATAAGGACAGGGAGAGATCACTCATCAAATACTGTCATGGGCAAAACAGACTCAATTTGGAGATATTAATTGAATTTATTAGTAAAAAATCAGAGTAGGTCAATGAGAAGTAAAAGTAAATTGTAAAAACAACTTCCTCCCACTCCTCCCTCCTTCCCACCCCACCCTCCGCCCTCCCAGTGGCACAGGGGGATGGGCAGTGGGGGTTATGGTCAGTCCATTACACGCTGTTCCTGCCACTGCTCAGGGAGAGGAGTCCTTCCCCTGCTCCAGTGTGGGATCCCTTCCATGGGATGTGGTTCTCCATGAACTGCTGTAGTGTGAGTCCCTCCCATGCGAGACAGTTCTCCACAAATTGCTGCACTCTCCCATGGGGTCAGTCCTTCAGGCACAGCCTGCTCCAGCCTGAGTCCCACCACAAGTCCTGCCAGGACTCCTTCTCCAGGTGGGCTCCCCTCTTCATGGACCTCCCACAGGATCACAGCCTCCTCTCAGCATCCCCGTACTCAATTTTGGGTGTCCCCCACAGGTGGATCTCTGCACCCCTCTGTCCTCCCTGGGCTGAAGGTGGATCTCTGCCTCACCACAGCCTCACCAGGGGCTTCAGGGGAATCTCAGCTCTGGCCCCTGGAGCATCTCCTGCCCTCCCTCTGCACTGACCTTGGTGTCTGCAGGGCTGCTCCTCTCACACCTTCTCACTCTGCTCTTCTCTGGCTGCAATTACATCTGCACTTTTCATTATTCATTATTCAACTTGTTATCCCAGAGGTGTTACCACCATTCCTAACTGGCCCAGCCCTGGCCAGCAGCGGGTCCATCCTGGAGCCATCAGGGATTGGCTCTGCTGGACATGGGGGAAGCTTCCAGCAGCTTCTCACAGAAATCACCCCTGTAGCACCCCTGCTTCTATGCAAACCCAATACAGCAGCAATGTTTTAGAGTCATAACCCCTCACTGACTGCTTTAAGGGCTGTGAAATGCATTGCTGGTTGTGATACATTTCTTAGGGGACAGATTCTTTATAGAGTGTGGGAAGGATTAGTTGAGGGTATTTGCTTTCATTGTATTTGTGCTCCTTTATGACGTGTAATGCTGAAAGTTAAGCCTATACAAAGAGCATTGCACACTTTAGGATGCTTTTCACATGGATGGTTACACTTTCTCCAGTATTCGTGGGCAAGAGTTTTGTGCAACACAGATCCCTTCCCAGGAGCAAATTTGTTCTTCAGGTCCATTATCTCTCTAGCACTGACACTGAGCTAGTGGGTGAAACAAAGTGATTTTGGACTACCATTTCTTCCAGGGTTTTCATGTTTACATCACACAGTATTTAGTGCAAGGTCTGTTTCTTCTTACGTTTGGTTTGAGCCACCAGCCCTACATTAATAAAAACTAATTTCTAAGTGTAAAACAGTTGGTCATCTATACTACTACCAAATGTGGTTTCTTTTTGTTTCTGTTTTAGTTTTTTTTAATTGTATATTTGAGAGGTTGAGCGGAATTTTTTGTACTGTTTTGGGCCGGTGGTTGGGTAGTTTTGTATTTTTTTTTATCCTCTCTTTTTCTTTACAAAGCTTTCTTTACTAAGAAAAGCTGAATTTACCTCACAGGATTAATTATGAAATGCAAAATGCTGTGTCAGCAAGTAATACCACTTCAACCAAGTCAAAAGGGGCTCCCAAAAAAGAAAAACTCAAACAACACACATGACATGACAATATTTATTGATTCTAATTAAGGTTAAAAAAATTTCACAGCTGTCAGATAAAAATATCTGCAGAGCCTATTGAAAAGGGAGCTGAAGAAGGAAACCAAGGGAGAGACAGTCACCACAGAGGCACTTTAGAAAATGCTACGGTTATAAAAGGCACAAATTCATCACACACACAGCATATATATTCCTGCAAAGTGAAGTCACTCTTTTTAATTTATTTTTTTTTCCCAAAACACAGAGGCAGGCACCACTGAGCACTGATCTGCACATGACCACAGCAGACACGCTATAAGCGGCAGTCTATGACAACCCCTAAAAGAATTCACTGCAGAGACACTTGGAAAGCAAGGCTGCTTTGGCCATCCCATTTTTACAATCTGTTCTTAAACAGAGGAAGATTGAGGTGATCTTAAGGTAGTGGAGGTGGGAGAGGGACTGTTAGTTTGTCTCAACACAGGTCAGGTTTATTGTGAGCCTTTGTAACCTGTGATTTGAGGGGATTTGCTTCCTGCCCAAGAGCAGTGGCAGATCTGTTCTTTAATCTCGACTCCCCAGTATTTCTGGAGGTCATACAATTCCTTCTTCCCCAAATATATTACTTTTTCATGTCTCAAAAAAGGGAAAAAAGAAATCTTAAAATTTCTGCACATCTGTAAAGCCTACTCCAGTGAAAAAACAATCCCACAGTAGACACAGAGAGATTTCTTTAAGCCCCACATTTTCCTGTCCAGGCCATGGGTTCCAGTGATGGACAATGCTCAAAGAGTTGTATTTAATTACTTGATTAATGTCTTCATATTGAGAGCAGATGTGCTATTTGTAATCAAGATCTGCACTGAGGAAAACAATACACAAATTAAAGGGAAGACAAGGGGGCTGCCTCAGATTGCTCACATCCTTGTTATTGTTGAGTAGTTTATACAATTAGATTTCAAGTACTTTGGTTAACACAGATTTTTATACCATGACCCATCAGTCCTTGCAATGTACAGTGGCTACCAGAACAGTGTAGAAGAAAGTAAATATCTTTTTTTTGTTGTTTTGTAAACTCTTACAAGCATTACAAAATAGGCATGGTAACACAGTTCAGTTAGTACAAGACAAATACAATTATTTCCATGGTTGTTCCTACAGTACATTTTACAAAGCTGGTAAACTGTTGGAACTTTCATGATAGCAGTTGTCTTATCAAATGTGTTAATAAATTAAGATTACAGCACGACTGGTTATCCATTAAAACAGACTGCATTCTTCTCTTCAAAGGGTTGGCATGAATTTTAATTTAAAAAACATAAGCCAGTGCTAACAGTTCCCTCTACACATAGGGAAGCAGCTTGATCCTCTACCTCCATTTATCAATTCCCTCATCACGCTGGCATCCACGTACACAAGGTGCCAAGTATTCCTTTTGTGTGGAAAATGTTGAGAAAACAGCAGCAAATCCTTTTTTAAATCCCATAGTGGTGGTAAGGTCCACATCACAACCATAGCAAGACACGGCTGTAAAGACAGAAAGAGCTTTCCTAAGGCTTTGGCAGTCTGCAAGGAAGAAGACAGAGACTTTAGAGTATTAATACAGATGTCACAGTTCAGACCTCCCAGCTCCAACTAGATTTGATCAGAAATCTTGGGGAATCCTAAGATTTGAGATTCCAAGTCTTACCTACTTTAATTGTGGCAGAATAAGATGAGAAATGTTTTGTGGGATTGCCTTTTTTTTTTTTCCATTTTTGTTTCACTTTGAAACTAAGAATAAGAGAGGATTGTAAATATGGAAACTTTTCATTTTTTTTTTTAATTGGCCAAGCTCATGAAAAGCTTAGGTTGTGATTCAGTTCAGTTCTAACTATTTAATTTCTGGTTTTGATTGGAATTTCTGCCCCTGTGGCACACAACACCATCTTGTTAAATTGGGAAAAACTTCTGCCAGATTCAGGAACAAAGAAGAGAGAAATACATTTTGGACATGAATAAAACTGATTTATCCTCATTAGTTTCATGAATCTGCTCCGCTTTAGAAAATGTGGAGTATTTCTAGGGCAAAAGCAAGACCTGAATTCCAAACAGTTTTGGCAGGAAAATCATCTGGAAATGCAGCAGCTCTTTATATGTAAAGCATGCATTCACTGTCTACCACTTACAAATATTGGGGCCAAGACTTTTAAAATGTCTTCCCAAATTTAGGTTCCTGTGTTTATTTCTGGCCTGAGAATTGTGCGAGTTGCAAAAGCTCTGAACGTCCCTTTCAGCTTTCAGTTCCTAATTCATTTAGTAAATAAATCACAGGGAGAGAAAGAAGTAGAAGCTCTCTGCAGTAGGCAAATGTCCCAGGAAATTAGAGCTCGATGTGATACAACGAGAGAGGCCATATGTACTCTGCTGCACTCCTCTTCTGCCTTAAAGATCTTTATGCCTGAAAAGTTCCCCCATGCATTTTAAAAGGCTGTTACGAGGCTATTCATTTGTGATAAAATCCAAGCTGCTGCTACAAGATGATGCTTAACTGGCACATCAAGTTAAAAAGAACAAAACCTAAGGGCCAGAAAGCAAGGTGCTGCTCACAAATATTACAGCTTTCCAAGCAGTTCAGTAAATTTCCATGGGACTATTTGGGGAACAAAGTACTGCTCTACACAAGCAAGATCAGATGCTAGCCCAAAAAGTCTGCCTGAGACTGGTGATACAGTTCCTCCACCGTCTGCTCACACCAGTTGCTGAATTTATTATTATACTTCCCTCCGTGGCTCTTTACTGCAATCTACTTTTTTTTTACATATGAATTGCTACTCGTTGAAGGGAGAAGTGCAGCAAACAGGCTCTGAAAAATTCTACACATCTCCCACTTCATCTGTACCAGATCTTGTTCTCAGCCATACCTGTGTCTTCCTGTTTTGTGCTGTGCACAGGAAACACAGAAGAAATATCTGGAACAAGGCTCCAACACACTGACAAGCAGGCACTGAGGTTTTGGTGGGTCGATTTTTTTTTTTTTTTTTTACTTCTCTCCCCACCGCCGCATCCTGCCTTATTTCTTCTTTTTCTCCATTTGAACAGCACCAAGCTATGGAGGGCAGAAGCACTGGCATGTGACTCTGGAATCCACAGTTCTCTTTGAACTCACTATCATTTAGATCACTGATTAGTTACCAAGAGTGCCCAGTCAGTGCAACACAGCACAGCAGGCAGAAGTGGAAGTGCTAATCCCATCAATATCGTTGTTAGGAGAGACCAAAACTCTGAATCAGCAAATCTGTGTCCAGCATCAAGCAAGAGTTTGAGGGCAGATAAGTTGGGGTTTTTTTTCTTCTTCTTCTTCTTTTATTGTTGTTGCTTTTTGGGGGTTGTTTTGTCTTGTTGTTTTATTTTGTTTGTTTAATGCTAACAGTACATTTTCAAGCCCATTGTGCCCTACCTGGCAAGGAACAGCCTCAAGGTGCTCACAGGCACAGGGTCCATGGGACCACAGGAGCTCTGCTGTGCCAGGCAGTTGTGAACACAGCTGGGGAGCTGAAATTCAACCACACTGCCCAACACAGCAGAACTACTGTCCTTTAACTCACAGTAGGACACATATACCACAGGAAATGCCAGCATCCTATGGTTGCATTTGCATAGTTCAGATGGATAAATTTAGCCTGGCTTGTTCCTTAGGTGCTCCCTGGGGTCTGGACATCTGGGTTAAAAATAAAAACACGAACAGTTTCTTACCAGTAATTTGCACGAACTATCTAATTATTCTGTAAGGTGTGGATTTCTTTTCTCAGTCTGCCACACAGGAAGGCAGAAATTCTTTGTTTACAACCAGAGAATTTGTTGTACAGGTCAGTACAAACAAGGCCTGGGGAAACCTGGAGTTTGGGGTCTGAATCAGAATGAGACTTAAAGAAAAAATGGGAAATCTCATCAGAATAGGATTTAGAAGGTATTTTGTCACTTCTATTCTGAGATCTGGATCAAAACCTCAAGTTGATGACACTGGGTACCCCAGAAATTCAACAACTGAAAAGTTACTGCTAGAAGCAGGCCTGACTCTTTTAATATAGATCCCCTTTCTATATCACCTCCCTCCAGCCTATTGTCTTTACTGTTTTCACCTCTTCCTCAGATTTTGAAGACAGAAAAGTACATGACAAGATAAAAAACCTTGGGAAAAAAAAAAAGAAAATCCCTCAATTGTGAGGCTTTGAGTTGGCACCTTTTTTCAGTTTCGAACCAGAAGTCCCTTTTTGTAGGCAAAAAACCCAGCTGCAGCCACAGAGGTGAAGAGAGTGGAAAATCCAATCATCTTTAGCAGTCCTGGCACAGATGGCAAGTTCCTCTCCCAGAAGGTTGTAGTGATGGGCAAAGCTGGCACATCCTGTGGGGAGAGCATGCATTATTCACAAAACATCTCCACTGAGAGAGGCGGGATATAAATCGAGAGATTCTTGCAGCAGGAACAGAACTCGGTTGAAGCAGTTATATCTCTTCAAGAAGCAGAATATCCAGATTTTTTGCTCAGTTAAAGGGAAGAACATACACATGGAAAGGATTCACAGCCCAGTGACAAAGTGCAGCTCTTTCCAATCCTGCCTTACAGACTTGTGAGAAATTCTCTGAGTTTCTATCTCTTCCTTTTTTAGGGAAGGGCAATTTTGGTGAGTAAGGGAAAGTTTATTGTGGCTTTGATTTAGTGAACTTATATAAAAACAGACAACAAAATTTTATCTCGTCAGCAAAACAGCAGAAAAAAGAATCCCAATCCATTTTATCTACATAAATACTTACAACTGATTCAGGTTCTGGCTTCCAAATTTCACTGTCTGGGATTTTCCTCATAGCAAACAGTATCTGAAAATATGTAACATTCTCAATAAGTACCATTGATTCTTCAAGATGGGGAAAAAAAAAGCTTTAATTCTTGTTTAAAAATGGAATGCTGACTGAGCACATAAATCACAGTGTATTCAAATGTTAGAAGAAAATTCAATCTTTTACAACTCATTTCTGGGGAGTTGTAGGAGACTCTTCCTACTGGGACATAGAAACAGTACCAGAAAAACCTCTTTATGCTTGTTAGACCATGCAAGATACTGGAATTTGGCCAGTCCCAGAGGAACAGGGCAATGTGATTATGACTAAGAGTTAAGCAGACACTCATGGCAAAGTGAGGTATGCAGACTCCACCTACAAAGAAAATGTGCTTTTTTTTGCAAATTTTATCATGATGCAGGAAGAGGAACAGCATGCTGGGAGCGATGACAGACCCCTACTTTCAGACAGAGAAAAGCAAAACTAAAACAAAAACCTTTGCAATGGGAAAGTTACCATTCCAAGTATCAAAGCTAACAGAGATCAGGATAGCAAAGATCATTTGAAATTATAGTCAGGGAGACAGCAAGATTAGCTTCTTCTACAGTGAAATAAAATGAAGATGGTGATATTAATGTTTTCTCTATCCCAGGCACTTGTAAATTTAAGACTTAACATCTTTTATGAGGGGCTTTTAGTGTAGAGAGGATTCATGGACCCTGTCAACTCTTCAATCCAGCAGAGTGAGAAGCATTGAATTTTCAACACGTTTTCTCTTCATAAGTAAATGAAGAGAGGAAAACATCGAAATTTTTACCAGTCAAGTACATTTATCAAGTCCTCTGCTGAGGCCTATGGAGGCTCTGCATTAATGTCCTTACATTAGAGAGGTCATGAGGCACTGCCTCTGGAGCCCTTCAGGAGCAGCTTAGGTAGAATTTTCTCAAACAAGATTTATGAACAATTGATCCCTGTCTCTTAGGGCAGAGGTATGGGCTATGTGAACTCTCCACATCCCTTCCAGGACAATTTGTGCTCCTCGACTGTAGCTTTTAGCCACAAGACTTCCTTCACCTCATAAAACAAAGATTAAATTTCTTTTGCTGCTCCATAAACCATTAATGTTTCTGAAAATACTTGGGGAATTGGTATTTTCTCAGAAGAAAAATATCTAAGTCCTCGTTTAGTGACTTCATGTTAAGGCTGTCCCCATGGAAGTTCACTGTGTTGGAAACTTTGAGGAAGGGCCTGGCTTGGTGTGCAGAGCTGCAGGACTGAGCTGTTCCCCTGCTCTAACAGAATCTCTCAGTATGATGATTAACAGATTTGGGAGAAAAATTACTAAGGGAGAATTTGGGATTTCTGTAAAAGAGAAAAAATTAAATCCTAGACACAAGAGGAGAGTTTGACAAAGTAACAAGAGCCCTTCCCAGCATTCCAAATCTAAGTGCAAAACCATCATCCTTTTTGAAGTCTATCCCCTTTGCAGAGATTTGCACCAAGACTCAGAACACTTGAAGCTGTCAGCACTCTGTTCTCATTTCCCCTCCAAGCATAAGATCTTTCATTTTCCACTGGATATTTCACAGTGTCCCCTGAGCATCTGTACCTCTCTGGCTGCTCTTTCTCCAGCCTGGACAGCCCCCTCCATGTATCCACTCCACTCTGTGGCTGTCTCTGTGCCAGCAAAATAGATCCTGCCAACGGGCTGCCGAATGATCCTGGAGGGGGACAAGCAAAAGGTCACATCAGCTTTATCAGGAACGAGGTGAAATAGCCGGGTTGATGTTGGAATAAAAGTGTTTTAAATAACAGCAAGCACTTGAAGATGATAGCACTGGGTGAGTGGAGCTGGAGGAGGAGTCTGGGTTGTATTTAATTTCTTACAGTGAACATTCCAATGTTCACAGTTTTTAAATGTTCATAGGTGAAAACGACAACTATTTTGAGGTGAGAATTACACTGTCTCGCAGTTCCAGCCCATGGCATAAATACCAATGCCAGGCATTATAGACACGGTGTAGCATTCTGAAATATATCCCCATAATATTTGATGCAATAATTAAATAAACGAAAAGCATTGTTTTAACTGTATTTTGCCAGAATCTGCAATAATTATCATTTTAATTACCTCAAATACCAAGGCCTCCACAAGGCCTTTCTTACAAATGTTTTATTGCTCTATTTTACTTTTAAATTGTAAGAACATAAACTTCAAAAGTAAGGCTATTCCACCACATTAAAACCTGTGTATCTAAATCAAATCACTGGTCTGAAGTAAGTCTTTTCCTTCCTGGTAAATTTTATTTTCATGTAAAAATTTAAGTGTGGGAGGACTGCATACAATGGCACACTCATCACTATATCAAGTTTTCACTGCTGGAAAGAAAGGAACGGTCCAAAGAAATCACTCATTACTATCAATGTCAGCAAGAATTAACTCTCTTGTCAGTATTTTTAAGACAGCTGATAAAGGTGTGCTTGAAATGGTTACACTGATCTCAAACACCCAAAGCCAGTTTTGTAAGCAGAATGTGGAAGCTTCCCAAGTCCCTTCCCAGAACCTCCTCAGCTGTACTCAAAAAATAACAGGAGTGGATAAAAGCCCCTGATGCTACTGTACTCATCCATCATAAAGCCCAACGGAGACAAGTGGAAGGTTATCCCATCTGCTTAAAACATCCCCCAGTGATCTCAAAGGCATAAAGAGAACAGTGACAGGATTTATGGTCCTTTCTGAGGATATTTATTAACTGTGTCTTATCTCACCACTCCAAAGCCCACTATAAATAGACACTGTACCTTCCATACTGAGTCATTATGCCTGGTGGGAAGTAGGCTGTGTAGCAGCCCCCAGAATACTGCTCTTCACACCAGTTCTTCTCTTCATAATGCACTGGCTGTAAAACAGAGATTAATTCACTCAGGGAAAGGACAAAGTCTCGGGGAAGTTAATAACAGAACTGAAGAGAGAGCAGAGGAGAACAGCTTATCATTTGTTGCATGTCAGTGTCTGACAAGATGAGCACATTTAAAAAGTCTCTTAATGCAGCATGAACCCCACACAATAAGCCCTAATTTTTTAAAAATAGGAATACACTGTCTGAAAAACTAGTTAATCTGGCAATTGTAGAACATAATCCTCTTAATCTGTCAATTTTAATTTATGCTTTGTGCACAAATTTATGCTTTGAGCCATGTAAAGCAAAATTAATCTCTGATGCATATAGTTGTAATACCAGTAATGTGTACATTTGGTACACATATACACTGCTAAAAATGCAAAGTGGGGCACTTGCATGGTTCTGGTGTTGAAAATCATGTGTTCTCCAGATTGGTGTCTTCAACTTTTAACCCTGTAAAATTGTCCTACAAGTATAAGCAGCATTAATCACATAATCTAAGTGTGAGATCACACAAACCCTAACAGTCATTTACCTTTACAGGGAAGAAAAGGCAAGGAAAAGGCAAAAGAAAAACAACACAACATGTGCAGCAGTGTATCTTAACAAGTAAGAGAGAGGACACTCATGGACAGAGAGGGAAAACAGGCCTGTCACGTGTGACAACAGCTGAGGTTTAGGGTGGCAAACACTGGGAACCCCTCCCATGGAGCTGGACAAGAACACTTCAACAAAAACATTTTTTAATGTTTCATTAATGTTCGTAAAGCTCATTCTTATCCTCACTGTCAAACCCAACCCAAGACTTGCCATAACCTTCTCTCCACTCCTCTGCTGAGGGCAGCAAGTGCTCCCATAGCAGGTGCCTTTTCCAAAGGCATCTTTTCCAGAGGTTTTGTGCTTACATGTAAAGCTTCCTCTGATCCCAGAACCTTTGCATAGAGCTCACACAGCCTCGTCTTCCTGCAAGAGAAATGCAACAGAAGACTTCAGTGTGAGGAAAGAGAAAACAGATCACTTCTAATACATCCTACTGCCAAGAGAACAAGCACTGTATCTGCTTCAATTTGAGGTTCCAGATTTCTGGGATCTATCCCAATTCATCAGCCTCTAGATCACTAGAAATAACCAAAAATTCTGGTTTTCCAGCAGTTTTGCAAGCTGCTCTCTCAAGATAACAGCAGCAGCCCAAACCCCGAAATTATCCAAATTTTCTTCAGGCTGTCAGAAAGGAAAGTAGTAAGGCATTGCACTTTTTTCTTGGCACATATTCTAACTTACAGTTTGTTCCTACGAAGATGCAGGTCTCAATATACTGCAGCTCTCAGGGAATCAGTACTTTATTTCTGTATATATAAAATTTCCTCCTTTTTTAGTTTATGAGTTTATAAATCACCATATACTTCATTTTGTAGCAAACCCCAAGTGCAATTAAATTTGTTCCTACAAGCCCTTACTCTTAGCCATGATGCACCAATTCCCAAATGCAAGAAGATCAGGATGAAATAACAATTATGAAAAACAAACGTGCAAACACAGCACTGGAAAGATATTTACTTCTGGAAGCAAATCCAGTGCTCCACGGAATGCCATGCTGGGCACAGAAACACAAAGCCCCAGCTCTCTAACTGAGGGCTACACTTTCAGCTACAAAAGCACGTGAGGAAACCATTCATAATTGCTGTAAGAACAATCCAGTTCTACAGGAGCCGAGCTGTACCCATGAGCAAAAAATGCTATGGAAAGAGGATGAGGGGAAACAGGATGACTTGAAGGGCCTTGAAGGTGTCCTCATGTACAGGTTGGAGCTTGAGCAAGAAAGTGAAGGTTCTTCAGTTCAGGAAGAACATGGTGTGGTTTTGCTGCTGGGGGTGTCAAACCCAGCAGCAGAAGGGGGAAGGACACTCTGCAGGGTGTCACAAGGAGCCTGTGGTCAGAAGAGATCCCTCCCTGCAACACCACAGCCTCCATATAAATTCCTATCAAACTGGTTGCACTCTGAGGCTACACTGGGAGAAGGTCTAGGTTTGTGTTCTCCCTTCTCCTGGACCCCAAATTCCACTGGAAATAGAGCTGTGCTCCTGGGGAGGACAGGAGCTGCAGTGCAGCCCAACAGGTTCCTGCCTTTTCTGGCAGTGCCAGTGCTTTTTTTTACTGCCCATGGAAAAGGATGGTGCCTTGCAAACAGCCAGGACAGCCCCTAATTTCAGAGAAGGAAAAGCTGTTCTCAAAGACTGCAGACACTCAGTTGTATGGAGGATATTTACACACAGTAAGACACCATTTGGGGTTTAGGAAGGCTCAGAATGCTGGGCACAGTGGGTTTCATAATTCCTGAGTGATTTTTATCATCTGGCACCTTCTGGACCTCTCTCTGAAAGCCTCAGTGCTTGTCCATTCCTGCCAAAATTAAGAGGGCTCTGTGGTACCAGGCTGTCATTTGAAAAAGACTGGGACATAAACAGCTCCATTTAGACTCATTATCCACAGACTGCCAGACAGTCTGAGATGACTGCATCTTCTCTAGTTAGACCAGCAATTGCTGTAAAAATGTTTACTTGGGCACGGTGTTCCTTTTATCACACTTTAAAATCAAATGTATTTTCTCCTTGTCAAACCAAGGCTCTCCTCATAATCCACACTTTCTACTTGCAGCTTTGATTTGATCAGATACAGTGAATCATTGTGATGGAAAATAAAAAATCATTACTTTATAAATTCCATTTCAGTAACATACCAAAGAGCACTACTCTATGCAGAGATTTGTTTCAAGACAGTAAAATGACCTTCATCTGTGCCTGAAGGGCATTTTTTCCCCACACTGAGGGTACAGAGATGAAGGCAGATTTCTGATGCCTTCTGAGGCTGCAGCTTGTTTGTGGCAGCACAGGTTAAGGTTCCACTAAGTTACAGACACTGAAAGGACCCTCCAGGGCGAACAGAAAACAAAAGATAAAATCAAACACAGAGGCCAAACCTTTCCCTTCTAACAAGCTTTCCAAGAGCTCAGGGCACCTGCAGGAAGCCAGGGAGGCAGCAGTGGGGGGCAGGTCCTTGGCCCTTTCCAGCAGAATGTTCAAACTGCTTTCATACTCAGGAGCTCAGAGCTGTTCTTTAGCAAGAGCCACATAAAAGGAACAGCCTTGTGGGAAAACAAGAAAAAGGACCAGAGAGTTTCCAAAGGGTTACCACATCTGCTGACAGTTTGTAAGGATTCTGTGGGGCCTTCATCCAAAACCAAGGCATCTTCTTCCTTAAAGGCACCTATATGTTTATTGGCACAAGGCTACAGACAAGTTCCTTCAAATTAGGCCTTTTTTTTTTCCTGCTTTGGTCATTTTTAATAAAGTTTTGACTTGAATTTCACCCAGATCTCCAGGGTTTGTACTTACCTTTCTTCTTTTGTGAGACCTGTCAGTCTTCTGCACTTCCGAGCAAGAATGAAGCTGTAAGACCACAAACAATTTACTCACATTATGCTGTTTTCTGCATTATTTAAAATGCCAGTTACTTAGGATGAGATGCTGTGATTCACAGTAATAGCTTTAGGGTCTCTAATAAAAATATCCATTTCACCTCTCTGCATAATGCTCTACCTGCTGCTTGCATTTAGGAAGGAACCTGCCTGAAATTCATGTTAGAATATTTGCATGAGCTGTTTCTCAATTATTTCAATTTTATACAGCCTTGGGTGCAGGCACATAGCAATAACGTGAAGCCTGGGATTGAGCTGGAAATCATTTTTTAATAAAACTTTTAAGACTGATCATACTCTCTGTTTGCTAAAAAAAAAAAAAGAACAAAATAATATTTAATTCTAGAAAACAAATTTTCATTTAAAGACCTGGAATACTTGGAGAAAACTTTTGATTTCTGTAATCACCCTCTTTTTTCTTCTCTTTCCTTTCCTCTTCTCAAAGTTTGTACTTTGCCACACAAAAAGGCAAAAATAACAGTGATAAAAAGTAGAAACAGAGAATTTTTTTAATTAGCAATGAAATCATTGGGAAAAATTTTGAAGTAAAACAATCATAGAACATCACCGTGCACTGAGAAACTCAACCTTAAATATTTAAGTATTTACGTGTTTTAAGTATTTCCTTTCAAAAGTATCAGGTTTTCCATTTCAATTGTTGCCTCTGAGGCAAAATAAAAGGCATTAACTAGACATTTTCTTTGTCCCTTACCCAATTATGGCAGGAAAGCTGCCATCAGGCTTAGTGTCATCAAGTGTTAGACCAATTGCAGCATCCTCATCTTCAATGATCATGGTACCACAGTACCCTGGTAAGAACAAGGTGGAAAACCAGTAATGACCCATGGATCAAAACACAGGAGCTTCCAAGCAGTTGTGAAATACTCAGTCAACTCCTGCTAATCCATCCCAAAACCAACAGCCAGCACATGGCAGGATCCGGCACCCTGAAGTGCTTTTACAGGGATGGGGGGTGGATGACACTTGTAGGCAAAGAGATGTGGGCTCATTATAGCTGATAATTAGAACTGGATGTTACTACACTGCACTTTGCCTTGGATTCAATAAATTCCAAAAGAACTGAGGAGCCACGATGGAAACATTCAGCATGTCAGAGGAGCCCAGGATGACTACAGCTGGGGATGTCTGTGTGAAGACACCCTCAATTAATGCTGCCCAGTCCATCCAGAAAGCAGAATTTTTGCAGACCCTTCTATCAGATGTCACTTGTACCTTTACATTCCTCATACCCAGGTGCCACTCAAGGAGAGGACATCAGAGAGCAACCAAGGCAATAAGCAACAGGCATCAATGCTCCCTTCATGACTACCTCCTTTTTTTATTCTCTCATCCACCCTCTCCTCCCAATCAATCTCTCAAGTTTCTCTCACAAGGGAAGACAAAAATGGCATAAAAGAATATGAAGTCTCCTCACAAAGAGTCTGTTCAGTTGCCATGTACCCTCCTCCCTCCCTCTGTCATTACTATTCCTTTCAATTAAAATGCAATACCCTTCTTCCTCCAGAAAATTTCTTTGTAGTACACGATGCACTTGATGACTGAACCCATGGGGATTCTGTTGATGAGCTGGTTCCTCATTGGGGGCAAAGGTGGGTTGAAATGAATCTTCAAGCCAAGAACTGGGGGAATGGCACTGATCACATATTTGCCCTGGAAAAGAAATTATCCATAAGCCAAATACATCCTCCCCTACTTCAGCCCAAGATCTAATGCTCTTGGCAGACATCTGGGGAGGCTGCAGGGTGTATCTTGTGAAGCAATTTTGGCATTTAACATAAGAATTGCAAAACTAAACCCTCACAAAATCCTGCTCATTAAATAACAAATAAGCATTACATAAACAGCCATCTGTTCAAATGATGGGCAGCTGCCCTTTCCTTGGTGTTCAAAAGAAAGAACTGTGCTGTAAGAGTCCACTAGTCTCCCTTCCATCTGGAATCCTCTGTTGCAGCTTGGAAGCAAAACTTGCAGTGTTTTTCACTGAAAGTTTATTGCTAAATTACATTTTACACCTTACAATTACCCTCTAATTCAGAAGGCAACTGAACTCAAAGGGAGAATGCCAGAAAGGAAAAGTTTGAATGCACACTTTGCTTTTAGGCATGACTTTAAAGCTGTTACTTCAGGACGGTGAGAATGTGTGACTTTCTGTCACAGCCACTTAAACCTCTGCAGCATTTCCGTACAGGAATTTGGAGAAGCCAAAAAGGAAAAGCTGAAGGCTTTGTAGCCACCCATCCCACCACCAACGATTGACTGTACGTGCATTACCTCGTACAACTCGTGGTCCAGGGTTTCCACAATGACACTGTCCCCGGTCTGGTCGATGCGCACCACCGGCTTCCGCAGCCGCACCCGCCCCCCCAGGCGCTCCATGATCTTCTCACTGATCTGCCCAGAGCCCCCAACAAACTTCCTCTCCTGCAATAACAAACAGCAGCTCAGCAGAGCAATGCTTGTGGAGTGTGCATCAGGAAAAGCGTCAGCATTCAGAACAAACCCCCTTTCTCCCAGTGCTGTCAAAACATTTTTGGGAATTCTGGCAGTCTCACCCATTTGACTTTCTCCTTCTCAAGTGCTTCCCATATCTGACACCATTTGAACTCTAGTCAAAACTAAAAGTAATTGTAGCCTCATAAGAAAATCCCTTTTCCAAATGTGGTCTCCAAAAAGACTCTACAGGCCTCTGTGAATCAGCAAGACTTCTGAAAAGTGCTTAAAACTTCAAACCTTTCTCTGAGTTCACTCATCCCTGCAGAGCTCTGTGTTTCCAAAGCAGGAAACCTGATCTTCATAATAAATAACAAGGTGTATAAAGTCACATCAAAAATGTCTGCTGCAGTACATAATCCAGCCCAACTTAAATCATCTCTAACATAGTACAGAATTCAAATAATATTTAATTAAATGTATTTAACCTAAATTATCTACAGTAATTTCTTATCTATGCATATTTATCCATTTTAATATGGTTAATGTATTTGCATTTTTATTTATGATTAAATATTTAGCACTTCTAAAAATATATTAGTTTCTAATACAATTAGTGAAATTTGCACTTCTCAAGTAGAAGACCTTAAACAGAGTCTTTACTTTCTTCAAATGCAGAAGCAGCTGTAATGTACCAGATTGCAAACATTTCAGAGCAATACCATATTTAAGCAGGGGTGATCATTTTCTTTAGACTGATTTTAAAATCTTTATGGTGTTAATGCTTGGAAATTTGTATTTTAGGAGCACAGCTTCAGGCTAAATTTTCAGTATTAACTTGCAGCTGGCATTGCTATGTCCATTAAATGCTTCTGCAGTTCTAAGGATGGCTTCAGCCTCATGACAGAAATAAGCATAAATAAAACTTTCTCTTTTTCATGTGGATAAGGACATGTTTTAATCTGGATCAAAAAAAAAACCCAGATATAAATCTGCTGATCTGCAACACCTTCATCACAGGAGGAATCTGCAACACTATTTTGGCAAGATCCAGATTAAAGAGTAAATGAATAAAACTAGTTATGAGTGTGGCGCTGGCTCAAAAGTCATGAACTCTGAACTAAAATAAACCAGCAAAAAAATGAAGTTAAGCCAGGGCCTGCCAAGAGCTGCAGGAAGTGATGGCTGACAGTACCTGTCCCCCGTTGGTTGTTGAGAAAATTCTTGTGGTGCCCCCACACTGCTTCACGTACCACAAAAACCAGAGGGCAGAGACCTCATGGGGTTCAGAAGTGACATCCACATTCACAAACAGAGTTGCAAAACTCTTGGCAGCTCTGCAACAAAGACAAGAAAGAAACTTAATTTAAAAGCAGAATCACGCTGACGAGATTGTTCTTGAGAAGGTAGAAGCCTCTCTTTGGCAGCCTTTTCTTTCACTGTGGGGAAAAGGATTCCTTAATTTCAGCTGAAGTAAGGAACTATCAATTCCTTTTATGCAATATTTTTCAAGTAACCCTGCAAAAAATATTAATCAAACACTGCTGTATCCCAGGCAAATTGGGGCATTGGGAGACACAAAAGCCCAAGATTATATCACTTTATGCTACTAATGCAAAGTTAGCTTGTCATCCTAGCCTCAGGGTTAAGGAGAACAAGCCCTCCTGTGTTCACTGGACTCCAAAAGCTCCCTGTCCCCAGTTCTGGGTTACAAACCAGATCTGCATCTCTGTCTGCCCCTGCTGAATGCCTGTTCCCTCAAGAACACAGCACAGAGATTATCCAAAACCCATAATAAAAAAAGTTGGGGTCTTTTCTAAGCTAATTATCTAAAATCTATGGATTAGTCAGCATCCCTTCACTGCCCAATCCTCTGCTTAAGGAGAGTTTTGTAGCTGGAATACAAGGAAAGGAATGTGAGTAGGAAGCCACAGCAGAAGAGACAGGATTCATGCCAGAGTCTGGCAAGAAAAAAGAAAGGAAAGGATACTTTTGGTAGCACAAATCAGTATTTTAAACAGTGTCCTGGTACCCAGTGGCAATGAACTCAGATGCAAAAAATTGACCTTTGTGTGAAAAGGGATCACTGTTTTATGTCCTGTAACCTGTGCTTTCATAGCAGCTCCACTGTAAATTAGTGTGTAAGCCTGTAAAGGTTTTGGGGTGCACTAAGTCAGAGTTAATTAAGGCTCAGGGAAATATTCCTCCTGCTTTAAGTAAATACTTCCCTCTGCCTTCACTCTGAGGAGGAGTTTAAGGAGACAGGAGGTGCTCAGTTTAAGTGCATTGCAACTGATAGATGAAGATTCTATAGATACTTCATATGCAAGGATTCAAAGTCAGTGCAGAATCTACTTTTGGCTGCTTCCTTCTCTGTTTTTTTAGTCTTCAAACTTTAAAAAAAAAAAAAGTAATTGTAACATACTGTATAAAGAGCTCTAGATCTATATGGAAAAGGAATCTTCTTTCCTTTCTAAAAATGCAAAGTTCCACTCAAGTACAAAGCTGATCCATTTTCTGAAATATGGGTGCATTCTGAATTCATTTTTGAAGTAAAAAAAATACAGAAATTTGTATAAGTTTTTCATCTGTATAAATACATATTGTAAAATACAATCAACTCTATAAGATATTTTGCCTAATGCATATATATTTATTAATACTTTATGAGTAGATGCTATTAGATGGTGGTTACATTCTACCAGTTTCTGCCACCTTCTCCTGTTGCTTTTCAGTTCCTGATGTTTTATCTAGGAATGGCAGTCTGATTTCAACCAAGAGCACTCAGGATATTTCCAGCAGGCAGCTCTAGCCAAAAGCAAACCTGTACAGTCTGTTAGATAAGTGGAAAGAATAGAAGACTGCCCTTCTGGATCATTACCTTCCAGGGTGGGAAGTTCCTGCAGCATGTTACCTAAATCTCAAACAAACTGAGCAAATCAAGCTGAGATGCACAAATAAAATCTGAAAAGCGTCTTCAGCTTATGCCAATATTTAGGTAAAATGTCAAATCTTATTCCATCAGAGCTGGAAAAACCATGATTGTAGTCACATGAGCTATGGGATACTGAGTGAGCACCAGCGTGTGGTGCTTTGCTCACTTGCACAGTTCCTTACCCTGTCCGAGGCTCAGACAGCCAGAGCAGCTCTCAGCACATATTTCTAATTTGGTGTACTCAATTTGGACCATGGTACAAAAGAGAAAGGGCTTTCCATAGCTTCATAGTGCAATTGTCATCCTTGTTAAAGCAAAACCATGAAACAGAAGAATCCAACTTTTTGGACAACTGCCTCTTGCCCATTAACAAGCACAGAACTATAGAACAGTGAAAGACCCCAAAGTGTCCTGTGCCACCTGCAGTTCCAACCTCCCTGTCACGAGCAGAGGTACCTTCCACTAGACCAGGTTGCTTTAAAGCTCCATCCAGCCTGCCTTTGAACACTTCTAGGGATGGGGCAGACACAGCTTCTCTGAGCAACCTTTGCCAGTGCCTCACCACCCTCGTGGTAAAAAAATTCTTCCAAATATCGAATCTAACCCTGCCCTCTTGCAATGCAAAACTATTCCCCCTTATCCTCTTACTAATGTCCTCGTTCACAGTCTCTCTCCAGCTCTCTTGTAGCCCCTTTAGGCACTGGAAGATGCTCTAAATCCTCCCTGGGGCGTTCTCTCCTCCAGGCTGAACAACCCTCTCAGCCCATCTGCACAGCTGTGGTGCTCCAGCCCTCGGATCATCTTTGTGGCCTCCTCTGGACTCACTCCAACAGCCCCAACATGAACAGCAAAGGCCATGTTGCTCTCTAGAGGCTGCCTGAAGCCATAAAAATATCAATGACCACACCAGCTTTAGTGGGCACTAAGTGGTTTGTTCACCCAGCTCCAGCTCGTAGCAGCCATGTGTCAGGTGCTCAGCAATTCTGAAGAGGTTGCTGTAGAAATCAATCTGCTCTACCGCACCCAGGATTAATAGGTTGGGGTTTTTTTCCTTCAGTAAGAAGAAAAACAATCAAACTCCTGCTGAATGGCAAGTAAATAAAAATCTCTCTGATGTATACATAAAAACAGGAAGCATTTTCAGTTTCCCTGGGTGGTATATAGTGCAAGAGCTAAAGAATAGAATGATGAGTGCTGAAGT
The DNA here is from genome assembly GCA_025920805.1 of Petroica traversi. Lineage (NCBI taxonomy): Eukaryota > Metazoa > Chordata > Aves > Passeriformes > Petroicidae > Petroica > Petroica traversi. The sequence continues at coordinate 5,421,979 of JAHLSL010000075.1, read as the reverse complement.
GATTTACTGCTACTGCAAGACAAATGTGATCTTCATAGCACTGTGCTAAAATCAGCTGGTCCAGCACAGAATAAATGTGTATTGTTCCATCAAGAGTTTGATGGAAAACTTGCTTTAAACATAACATTTTTCTCTTAAAGGCTAAACACACAGCAAAGAGCAGGAAGTAACCCTTCCCAAATATATTTTCCTTTTATCTTTATTTTAGTCTAAAAAGTTCGGAAAATATAACAGAATCTACTGAGCATGTTGACACGTGCCATGGTCCATAATTACAGGACTTTCTCACCCCTTTTCTTTAAAATTACTGTATTTTATTTATAGCTATATCTGTTTGCAAAGCAGTAATGCTTATTTGGAGCTTTCAAGTATATAAATGTAAGCCATTATATTTCATATTGAAGAGTTTCTTACTTTGTCCAGCATATTTTATCTATGAAATCCTGCATAGTCATTTTGTCCCATTCTTCTGCATGTGGAGCCTTCCATGGAGCTTCATTGGGAATCTAAGGAGACACAAAGAAAAGCATTTATCAGCAAGTGAGTGACAGAGAAATACAAAAAATCTTGTCTTTAAATGCTAATTCAGCCTGGAAATTTCTGGCAGGTAACACAGTGACCTCAACAGAGAATGCTTTTGGGGGGTGGGGGTTTGTTTGGTTTTTGCTTGTTATAAGAATCTTTTTTCAGATTGAAAAATAGAGAACAATTTTAGAGTTAAGAAATGTCTGCAAGTTATTTCATATCTCTCACATTTATCTATATAAGAGCAACCTCTTTTCAAATTTTGTAGTTCGGTCAGTGGGAAACTGGTAACAAACTAGAACAAACAAGTTGAATTTGAGAGTAGAAAAGGGCAAATTTTTGAGGTCTGCAAGCCTCTTAAAATATTACTTACTAAATCATCAGGAAAAGTGCTAAAAATCAATCACAGGCATAAACTTTGACATTCCCATAACCAGAAAAATGAAGGGGTGAGTGCCTGAGCAGCACAGGATTCAGAAGAGCCCACTCTCAGACGTGCCCTGGCCACCAGTGTGTACCAAAACGTGTAGCTGCTCTTGCCAGCACTGGGTTTGCTCAATCCAGAGCAGCTTTGCCTGCCTGCACCCAAATCCCTCCCCTCTGCCCCTCATGGAGCTGAGCTGAGACAGCTGCAGTGCCTCATGCCATACCTCCTTTCCCATCTCATCCATGGTCCTCCACAGGTTGTTGTAGTCCAGGTAGGCCAAGGGATTCCACATAGGAGGGACTGGGCCCTTAAAGGGGTAAGATTTACCCTAAAATATGAAAAACAAAGAAAAACATCATTAAGAAACCCCTAAAGATAACCATAATCATGGATTTAATGAGTAGGAAGCGGCACCAAAAGGTTAAGTGCTCACAAAAAAGCACAGATTTAATCAATCCATGTGGCAGCTTCTGATGGGTCACATCCGTGTGTGCAGGGCACAGGACAAGAGGCACAAAGGGAGGTTCCTTCTCAACATCAGGAAATGCTTTTTCACTGGGAGGGTGCCTGAGCACTGGCATTGATTGCCCTGAGAAGTTGTGGTGTCTTCCACCCTCAGAGATACTCAAAGGTTCCATTGGGGAACCAGCTCTAGGTGGTCGTTGTGTTATTCCTGTTATTCTACATGTGCAGCTTAGGTGTGACACACAGCTGAATTAGCAGGTCAGATGTGCAGAACTGATACTTCACCTTCATAGCTTCACCAAACTTATACCCTGCGGTGGAGTCACTAAGATCAGACCCAAACTATGAGATGAAACAGCATTGTTTGACTGAGTTGAAAAACTGGCTATTTGCTACAGAAAATAAGATATAGATATACAGATATAGATACAGATTCGATAGAGAGATAGACAGATAGATAGATATACAAACATAAAACTTTTTTTGCTCCTAATAACTCATGAAAACAATTTTAACTGTTAATTGCTTTTAGCGGTTTGGTGTTTTTTTTCCTTTCAAAATCACAAAAAGGAAGTTGTGGAAAGCTTTATTATACACTAAATCATAGCTCAGAGAATTCCTGGGGAATAAAATGTTTCAGCTAACCTAAAAATTACCAGCCCTGCAGAAAATGTAGCATTTACTAATTAGATTTATTCTTCCAGCTCAACACCCCAAGCTGTAAATTACAGTGGGACAGTGTGACCAATACCAATGTCCTAATTACACCATTACATATTTAATATTCAGAATTTTTTTTTGTATCTGTATCTCCATTACTAGATGCTCAAAAAGCCTAGCTTAATTAAGAGTGGAAGACAATGGGTAATTTGTAGAGCTATTTTATTTACATGGGATTTCCCTGGCTGACTATATGGATGGCAGCCTAATAGCTTTAAAAATTCACAAAGAAAGGCTCATTAGCTGCATGTGGGTAATTGTTTTTTCACAATGCATTATGGAATCCATAAGATAGTTAAATAATAAAGGCCATATTGCGGGCCACAGCTGATTTTTCAAAATTTATATTAAATTACATATTTAAGTGTACTCTGCATGAGCATGAATGTCAAACAGTAGAAGCGCTAACTTTTAATAGATTTGATGCAGTGCCACACCAATCCATCACTAAAAACATATTTACACTGGCTTAACAAAATCATACTGCATCAAGAATTAATATTTATAACCAGGTAACAACAACAACGTGTCTCTTTGAAAAAAGTATCCTAAGATCACTTACTCAAAGAAATGTCAGGCCTGATTTGATTTAGCCTCCTTATTAATACTCTGGAAGAAGGGGCAGAGAGCACATTATTCAAACCTGCAGGTGTCTGCAAGCACCAGAAGAGACAGCAAAAGGGCACAAAGGGTTCCTGAAAGACTCAAAACTTGGTCTGGAAATAACAAAATGAGATATAACTTTGAAAAATGCTGGCTAATAACTTTGAGGACTTTTGATTCAAGGAGAAGGAAACTCAGAAATCAGTAAGGAAAAAAACCCAGATATACTGAGTAAGAGAAAATTAGTTTACAAAACTCCCAAACAGATCAGAAAAAGTGATGAAGAAACTGGTTATTCACCTGGTCTTTACGGACAGAAGACTCTAATGGAATCCTTGTCAAAAACACCAAGGCAATGAAAGTTGGGAAGAAAGGAAAATAGAAAGGATTTAATTCTTTAGTAAATGGACAAGAAGTAGCTACAAGTCAATAATTTAATTCTGCAGTACTTTTGAGGATAAATTGTGGTTTTTACACTGTCAAAATCAAATTTTTAGAAGTTTCAATCAGAAGTTCTGTCACAGCCAAAGTAGATCTCCAGTTACTTCATGTGCCAGAGGCACCAACGTTGAAAACCTAGAACTTCTAATTTAAGGATGGAATTTACGCACATGTCACCCAGAAAATGGAGGGTTATCTTTATTTTTCTTCTATTCAGCATGAAATCAAAGTGCATTTCTATATCTTTTGTGCTCAACCATATGAAAATATTGGAATCAGGAGAAGAAAACCTGGAATCAGGAAAACATATCCCTGTAGATGGAGATGAACTGAATGAGTCTGCTTCATCAGAGGCATATGGTCCTAGCATGAACATTTGGATATTATAATGGAATCTTTTCACATGGTTGCAAAGGGCTGGGAGAGAAGAGCAAAACCTCTCAGACCAAGTGCCTTCCTGACCCAGGTGATAACATCTGAACCATGTTGGAAATTACCTTTTAGATATTTGGGGCACATTGAAATTCCATAAGTGGCTCTACGGCCTCAAGAAGTCAGTTTTATTCTGCCTTCTTCTGAACTCTGGCACCTTCACCAGTGTCAGCACCATGTAAATATCTCAAAGCCAGAGCTTATCAGTTTGGTTTCAAGTAGCTGCCATTTCCCAAATTTAGGCTTATGAAACAAGTACACTGCTGTGCTCAAGAAAACCAGGACAGCATCAGAATGCCTTATTCTAATTATTGATTTTGTTCTGAGCTTCCTGCTCTGCCAGAGGCAACCCTAACCCAGTTATCCCCTCTGAGTTAACTTGAGACTTTTGAATTCCCAGCAGTGCTTCCCCATGAGCGCACAGCTCAGAGACACACAAACCATATTTCTGCTTTACTGTTCTATTTCACTGCATTTGAACTGCTGAAAGGAAAACCTTGGGAATGTCTCTTGTGTCGGAATCTGGGGTGGTAAGTCTCATAAAGAACAAGAACAAATTTCTACCTTAAAAAAAATAAAAGCAGCCATCAAAGTTTGTGAGTTTCCTGTGAAAGTTACTTTCAAGAGCTCCTAAGGCATCTCCTAAGGCCTGATCCTTATTTCTTGCACAAACAAAGCTCCAGGAGCTGTCAATCAGAATTTTGTTTGAGAAGAGACTGCCAGACTAGGCTCTACACAGAAACAAAAATAGCAGCAGCAAAGAAAGACTACAGATGGCTCTGAGTAGTTACCAATAAACCAAAACATTTCAGCTTTACTTGTGCTGAATTTGCATTTTTGCAAACACAGAAACCTTTTTGATATTTAGGCAAAATTTGCTTATTTGCAGGGAATAGCATTCTCTCTGCCTCCTGCTGGTATGTAATCCCTAAAGAATAACAAGACACTTGCATGCCCCAAGATGCACAAAACATTTCCTTTTCAAGTATTTTTTTATACCCAAATCAGAGCTGTATCAAACCATCAACAATAACCATCCCTTCCAATCATTTGACACGGTATTTTAACAGTTCTATGATGCTCAGAAGTACTTCTTATCTTTTTTTATTTGTATATAAAATTTTAGAAATGGCTTCATGATGCCACTTGCAATGCTTCAAAAAAACTCAGCAGCACCAGCACTTGCAGGTCTACCTGCCATTGCATGGATCACTTGCTGCTCTTGCTGCAGCGGGGGCTAAAGCTCACTGAAGAAGCTGAAACTGAAGGGAGGAAACTCGTGCAACCCAGCTGTTCCAGGATTAAACCAGCAGGGAAATGAGAAGCCCAGCATTTGTCACAAACTTCACAATTCCCAATAGATTTTTCTCAGCCATCTGCTCCACGTCAACCAACATTTGGCTGAGTTATGATGGGCCGGTGTAAGTCGTGCAGAAATAAGCTTTCTTTATAAATCAGACATAGGTCTGTTTCAGTTCAAACAGCTGAGATAAGGAATGGGTTATTAAAATGGGAAAAAACCCACAACATGACCACTGAGTATCTGTAGCCCCTTGAATATCAGCCCCAACACTCAGGGGGGCTCAGGGAGCAGATCCCATGCACTTTCTCCTGTGAGGGTGACAGTGAGCAAATGCTTAGATGAGGAAGGACTGCTAGGAATTTCAGTACCACAATGCAGAGTGGGATTCTCAGGAGAAAACCTGCTTTTTGCTTCTGCCCCCCTAAACATTATGTACAGGTAGTGCCAGAGAGACATGCAGCACTGTGAACTGAAGCCCTGGTGACAAGGATCCATGCATTTTTCATAGCACAGGGTAAACATCTTAAAAATAAAGTCAGCTCTTGCTGGAAGGTGTGGTGCATTCCCTGCATCCCTGAATGAACACAGATATTCCCTCAGCTAAAGCATCTGAGCCTTGGACTAACTGATGCACACTTCACCAGGACTGTCACTGCATGTTAATTCACAGCCACACGGGTTTATTGGCACGCAGTGCCCTCTGCTGATTCCCAGCACTGGTACATCCCACACCCCCTGCTCTCTCAGCTTCAAATCTCAGTAACCCCAATCATACAAAGCTCAGGAACCGTCAGACCCCAAGCTGTGGTAAGGAAAATCACAAACAGAAAACATCACTTCAGGCTGTAACTCTGCACATGTCTCAGGTGCTGTATCTCATCTGCTATCTGGTGGAAAAGCACCATTTTGATTTGGTTTTTTAGGGTTACTTTTGGGGGATTTTTTTTGAGTGTGTGTCTGTTCAGTTGTTGGGTTTTTTTTGGTGGGGGAGATGTTTGTTTGTTGTTTTGGGGTTTTTTTTTTTGTTTTTTTGGGTCTTTTTTGTTTTTAGTTCATAACAAGATGTTTTTGAGACCAAGCCTCTTGTATAATCATAATTCTCAATTTAAAAATGGCAAGTAGATGGACCAAACTAAGAGAGATTACTTTGAAACTGTAACAATGCTGAGCTTCATTGAAACTCCCTTCATTGCAAAACTGCTCAGGACCTCAAATGCTCAGCTGGTTACTGTACTGAAAGATATTCTAAAGGTAAGAAGATCTATAGGTTAGAAAATATAAATGCAGCAGGAAAAAAAATGTATAACTGATGGTGCAAAGCTACAACATTAAGATATGCCAAAATGTCCTCCAAATGTCTTTCAATATTTAATTTGAGTTCATCAGCTGTGGATGCCAACACATCTTGGGAATTTCATTAAGAAAACTAATTCCATTTCAATTCTGCACAGCCAGACACAGTGGCTTGGAATATGCATTCTGATAAGGAAAGGAGCTAATTGGGAACAAATTGTTTCTGTTGTATTATGGAAATAAAGTCCATCTTCACTCTGCCACACTGGTCATGCAAACTGTTTAATACTTGCCATGCTTGAAAAAAAAGCAGAATGAGAGAAACACCACAGGAGTGATTTAGAAGGTGAAATTGAGGATCTGCTCTGAATGTAAAAGCTATATATAAATATATATATTTATTTGTTCCAATCAGCTCTGAAAATAATTAACCAGCTCTCCTTCATACTAGACTAAGACTTTTTTGTTTTCATAGACCAGAAAAACACCTTTAGAAAAAGCATTAAGGTATGTTAGGAAGCACAGATCTATAGGGACTTTGTTTCTAAATACTCTTTGATGCTGGGCCTGCATGTGTCTTTCAACACCTGAATTAAACCAGTCAAAAAAATGGATAAAATCAGTTGAAAACTTTTCAGTATTTCTAGAAAAAGTCAAGAAAAATCTTTCTTCCCTTCTAAAAAGCAGATAAATGGGGCATAAATAAATGAAAACAAAAGAAAAGTGGAGCTTCATTCGGAAGAAAGCCTTCAAAAGAGCATCTGACCATAGATTAACTCAGCAGATGTACTGATCCCCCAAATACAACACTTTAAGTGTTTAAGGGTTTAAGTAGAACATGACTTTGGGGTCACTAAAAATATGAAAACTTACATAAAATGTTACAGACATGTGAAACCCAGTATGCTCAGCCAGTTGTTCCTGTATTAAACACACATTTCTCTAATTCTGTTTTCCTGTAGCCATTAATCAGCTTTTCAAGGGAAACAAAAATCAGTTCTGCAATCAGATGCAACTGAAGCTTTTCTCCCAGCAGCCTCAATTAAATTATCTAGGTGGGAGCACAACTCCTTGTCTCCTCAGGAACTGACTTAGGAGTCTGGGAAAGCTAAGACTCAGGAAGATTTTTTTTCCCCTTCAAATTTAATTAAGAAATGCTTACTTTATTCACAGTTCATTTTTCTTACTACTTTCATCCTCATGCTACCATTAGGTCACAGCTTCCAGCCTTGCATTCAACCTTCCTGATCAATAAACCCCCTTTGCAAGACCTTGCTTTGCAGTCCCCCTTGACTGAGATCACTTTGCAGATTTGCTGTCCATAATTGCTTCTTTTAAGCTGCTGTAATACAAATATCCATGTTTTAATTTTAGAAGTCCTAATTAGGAAGTTTATCCTTTGCAAACACTGCCAGCTGGTTGGCACGGAGAAAAAGGAAGACGCCCCTCTATTTACAGGGCAGGACCAGTGAGACCAAACAAGTCCAGCTTTTCCTATACTCCTGCCAAAAGCTGCTGTTCATTCTGAGCCTGGAGGAAATCCCTTCTGGGGGTCTGGAAGATGCTTTCACCAACTTCAGTCTGAAGTCTGGTCTACATCAGACTCACTTTTGAAGCTGCGAGTGCAATAAAGACCCAGCATCTTGTGGCAGGAATGTCTGCACCCTCGTGTCCAGTAAAGAGTTTAAATAACAAACATCTCTGTTCCAGTAATGACACATGAAACTATCAAGGCCCTGCAGCAATTTAAAGGACTTTGAATTTACTTGGCTCCCCTTTTAAGACACCAGATGCCCAGCTTCTTCAAGATTCAGATGGCTTCTTCTCAGGTCCCCAAGTTCTTGTTTACAAATTGTCAACAAAAAGGGGAGAGAAAAGAAGAAATGAGACTATTTCACCTCACTTAAATTGATAGCTACTGAGAGTCTCAGAGTCTTTCCATTCTCTGACTGCTCTCTAATTGAGATATACAAAGAACAATGAGAGCACTTTAATCTAGTCATTCAAAAATCCATTTAAGCTCTATACCAAAGGCTATGCCAGAAGATACTGCCCTTAGACTTGCAGACAAGGCAGTGAAAAGCTTAAATAAATCATATTGCGTAGCTTCAGTGCATATATCTCAGATATCACAGAAGAAACACCACTAAATTCTGTAACTTCAGATAAAGCAGTCACTTATCCAGCTGCTAATTAAATTCCAATACAACACGACCATCATATTTCTAATTCATGAACAAGACCACTGCAAACTGCATTTTAATAAGCACAATAGTGATGAAAACAAATGACACCCAGGAGGGCTGTACAATTTTGTTCTGCAAGTCTGCTGTAGATCAGTGTGAAACCTGGCAAAATCAGTGTATATTTGGGGTCCAGGTTAAAAGTTCTGTGTGCACAGGATTAAATATTCACCTTCATCATTTCTGAAGGCAGGGGTCACATTATCACTCTCCCCAGAGCTGTCAATAATTTATCCTTGTATGAAAAGTGGTGCCAAACTCCAAGTGGGCATGACATGCATTCAGACACCTCCAGCCAGCACTGCTGGCTGAGGGATGAGCAGGAGGAACCTCCATCCTCACACAGGGAACTGAGCTGAGGTAATGATGTGGTGGCAAGTTGCTGTCAAGAACTTATCCAGTGACCAGGGAGGGGATGCTTCATTTTTTCCCCCAGCATTCTAACCTGAAAGACCCCCAGGATGGGGGTCACAGCAATGGGGCCTTTTTGGAGCTAAAGGAACAACTTGATTATAACCACAAGAGGAATGTTTCAGGTGCAACAGGCTGTGAAAACAGCCAGCTACCTCAGCCAGATGTTAGCACTGTCCACAGCCTGCCCTGGGACAGCACAGAGATTAGCAGGAACAAGTGTTTGTACCACTTTTTATAATAAGGACTTTCCAGGAAGCATCATGGCATTATCCCATGGTTGGAAATGGGATCAGAGGATGTTCAGTTGGCACTGGACAAAGACTAGGCCATCTTCACTGTACATGAAGGAATCATTGGGAAAACCATTTATATAAAGAGATATTTCCAAAATGTTACCTCACAGAGATTTAGGACAGCAGAGCAAACCAGTTCCACAGTTATTTTGGGTACGGAACCTGGGTTATGACTGAAAATATGGTAAATTTGTGTTTTAAAATGCAGAAAGTTTGCATGGCTAATGAGTCTGCACAGAAGTGAAGTACAGCTTGAACTAACAAGGAAAATGTGATGCTTAAACCCTCACAATAATTGGCATGTTTTCATATTTCAACACGTCTTTCCAGGAACTGTTAAATGGTAAAAATTACCTGGACTATATGCACTTAGCTTTGCTTTTTTAAAAGACAAAAGCTGTCTTTTTGGTGAGGAAAATAAGCACCCCTAGTCAAAAGTTGCAAACCTACATATCTAATGTAGGACCCTGATCCTCTCCTGGGCAGCTACGGAGAAGTTATCTCATTTTAAGAAGCATTTGTACAGATTTTACATCTGCCTACCTGTCCAGTGGGAGAGCTGTTAGGAGATGGTGACTTCTCTGACAGTTCTGCTGTTGCCTCTTAAATCTGGATTTATGAACCTAATTTCAGTTAGGCTGTTGAAAAATCAATGGTGTTCAGACAGCAATTTGCCTACCAAACACTACTTACAGAGCTATACTAATTTTCTCACTAAGGCTGATGAACCAGTATTTACGAAAATGAAAAGAACATACTAATCTCTTTTCAAAGACCATGAAGATGGCTGCTTAACAAGTGGAGGGAAAAGAAAAAAAAATGTAGGGCAGGAAATATAATTTTGACTTTCTGTGAAGATATCACACGCAATATAAGCAAGACCAAAAATAATCTTACAATAGAACCTGGCATTAAAAAAGATTAAAGGAGAAAAGAACCATGCAATCAATCAAGCTGGTAAAGCCTAATTAGCAGAGACCCACCCAGAGATCAACAAAATGCATTCTTTTCATTTTGTAGTACAAAGAAGCTGCATATATTACTTGTATTAAAAAGCCTCTAAAACGAATTTAATTAACTATGAAAGGCTTGATTTTGCCTTCGGGTATAAGTAAAAACAGCAACTGATTTTACAAGATGCACTGTGATGCCTGATTGTGTAGCAAGAGAAGAATTAAAACCTTTAGGTTCCATTGCCTCTCTGGGCTCAGATAATTTTGTGATTCAGAATTTAATTACATTTGACCACAGTCACAAAGCTTGGGTCAGCATGTGAATTCAAACTCACACAGGGGACACAGCCCTTGGTGTACTTTGGAATCTCTGACTTGGGAGCACTGCTCATGTTTCAACAGGCACATGAGCACTGTCCATTTACAGGGAAACCATGGAAAAACCACATGGCTCAGAAACCTGTGAGAATTGGGATGAAGATACATGAAATGCTGAAGATTTGGCCACAAGACAGTGCACATGTTTATTATACAGTGCTCACATGCCAATTATTGAACTGCAATTCTTCAACTATGTTAATATTTCCCCACAATTGCATAAACACAGAAGAAAATAGAGAATAAAGGATTTTAAATTAATGAAAGCAGGAAATGCAAAGGATGTGCTACTGCTACTGACTGTGGAATTATCTCTTGCTATCAGAACCAGGGAGTTCTGGCACACAGTTCTCACCTTTCTCTCTTCAGAAACTCCTACAGGCAGCTGAGCCTACAAACTGCTTCAATCCAACCTGCAGGTTCTTAGCATGGCTTGAACACCTCAGCAAGCAGCTGGGATCTCTCTCCTTGGAGACTTTCAACACTTGGCTGGGAACAACCCCAAGAAACAGTGACTCCTGGAAGTATTTTGGAATGACACCATGCTAGGACAGCAGCCCTGAAAAGTTGGGCATCCTGACTGGCCATGTCAAGTGTTTCCCCTCATGGCATGACCTCCTGTTGCTGTTGGGGAGATTTGAAGGCTAAATACTGTGAACAAACAGAAAATTTGGCTTTGAGGACAATGCCAGAGGCACACAAAACAAAGTAGTGTGGATGTATCCATTAGTTCTACCACGGAAATGGTAATTACAGACAGTCACCACAGCAAATCACTTTGAGAATACTCTTCTTTATTGTAACAATTGAGTGGAAAAATAATAGAAAACAGGGCATCTTTTCTCTATTGCTGTTTCTAAATCTGTAAATGTCTTTTTTAACCTTTGATCAAACACCAACTACAAATATTTTGCCAGTCATTACACAATGGCTTTTCCTAAGCATGTAATGAAACTCAGAGTAAACTTCCTCAGGTCTAACAAGGAAAGTTTAATTTCTGTGGGAGTGCAGCTCTGGTCTATATGAGGATAGGAGAAAGGATGCTCTTTTGGAGAATGACTACTGAGACTACGCGGGCTTTTTAACAGCTTTGCCATAGCTGTTCTATTTCAGACCATGAAGAGATCACTCAGCTCTGCCTCCACAAGAATGTCTGAATCCCAGAGCCTTTTGCAGTTACTATTTTGCTACTCTGCATGTTAAGCCTCCCCATCAGCAAAACCAGACATAACTTCTCACGTTTCTTTCTGCCAGCATAACAACTGTCACTGGTTTAGGAAGACCATCCTGAGAGACTTTCAGCCTACTCAGAGATTCATCCAGGGCTTCTGGAAGGGATTTTCAGGCACCTTGGGCAGTGCCTATCAGAGCTGATCAGCACAGAAGTGTCACAACTGCACTGGTCATAAACAAGGAAGTTTTCTGAGAGCTTTCAACTAAGAGGTGAGACCTGAACCAAGGCATGAGCTAGCAGGATGTACCCACAGGGTACTCACATAAATACATGTGTATGTTATAATTGGTACTATTATAGTAATTTATTGGTGATTTCATTACCAACACACTTATTTTTTTCACCAACGAACTCAGACGCTGCATACTCAAATGGGTATTCTCCACTGCAGCAATACTGGAAAACAGGGAGAAAGGATATCACTACAACTTTCATGTTTACAGCAGCAGCTTGAGAGCATCTCTTACCTTGACATGGTGGATCAGGTGCTCAACTTCATTCACTTTGTATGTCTCTATTCCCAGCTCCTTAGAGAGCCGCAGGACACGGTTCTGTGTTGGCCCCACGTAAGCCCCTCCAAGGTCCACATATTTGACTTGCTTATTCTGGTTTATCACACATAACACACAAAAGGGAAAAAAAAACCCCAAAACCAAAAGAGATAAGTCCTTTGTAAATAGCACACAAGCTAAAAGAGCAATCCAGAGGAATGAAATTAAATTAAACACTCTCAGAGCATTTTGGCCAAGATTCTTCTCCCCACGGAAAACAAATTCTTTGGTAGAATCCTGGTATGATGATTACTGAGTTCATAACCAGCATGCTGATTATAATTTGGGGTTCATAACCATTGTTACATTACAGCCTTAAAAAGGGGAAAGAGCCAGACAGGCAGAGAGGGACAGAGTCAGAGACATCTGTGTAACTCATCTAACCAATGACCAGTTTAAAACACACTGTCCTAGGAAGGAGCACGGGCAAGATTTTCTAATGGGCAGAGTGTGAGGGGGTGTCCCAAGTCAAGACAGAGCAGAAGAAAGGAGTGAAAGGAGACAGGCTGGTTCTAGTTCCTATCCAGCCCTGACACTCCTCTGCCCTACCCCACTCTGGATGGGCCATGCCACAGTTTAGCTCACAGCACGGGTGGCCTTGTGGGTGTTTCTTCCATAGAGATTTTTACAGTGTCTTTCCCCATGAAATGACTTTGAAACTCAGCTCACCACATTCTCCTTCCCAGATGGATGACTCCAGAGCCTGCAGATCACACAGAAGCGCTCTGTCCCCACCTTCCCCTGCTCTTATTGGTACAATACCACAAAATTTCCCACTTTCTGGTACTCCAGAAATGTTCCCCCATATGGCACATCCTGTAAGTATGAATATGTAGTATATAAATGGGTTTGGGGATAATTACCCTTACGGTGAAAGTTCTTCCACCAACTCTGTCATTGGCTTCCAACAACACCACATTCAAGCCTGACTCAGTCAGCAGCTTGGCTGCTGAGAGACCTAAAAGGTAAAAAGAAAGCAATTAAAGAATACTTCTGTATATGCACTGCACAGCTTTTGTGATTGGATATGGAAATAATCTCAGAGCTGTCCATCTAAATCCTGGAATTAAAACCCTCAAAACCCAATAATCATTAAATGGAACTGAAGCCACTTAATTAAACTATCTGTTGTCCAATTTCACATGTGCTCAGCAAGTTTTGCACCATGTGCTCAGGAATTCTGTCACATCAGTCAGCACTTGGTATGATGTTCATCCAGACACGCAGAAAATTTACAAACTTTATTGTTTGTAAACGGAAAGCAGTCCTCCCCAACTTTTCATCTTTTATAACCCCAATAACAACAAAAAAGGAAGTTTTATTAGCAATGTCCTACATTTCAAAAGTTTTCCTGACACTTGCTTTATGTCTCTGGTTTCTAGTTCTCAATACTTTTAAGTACAGTAGCAAAGCTCCCAGACAGGTCACAGGTTTCATCTCCAAAAGAACACATGGTCTGACTAAGAAGAGATAGAATGTGCAGCTATGTGTGGCAACCAAAATTAAAAGCATGGGTTAATCTACCCCAAAAAATTGTTTTGCTCCTCATCCATTTTTAAATACATTTTATTTCCATCTTGTGACTCTTGAAGCTGAGACACCCAATTGAAGGAACAGTAAAAACAGAGGAGGCGATATCTCTTTTTAGTTCTGATGTCATAAATCTTCACAATTGCAGTGGAAAAATATCACTGTCAAGCCCTGCAGGAAGTATATCAAGCTGCTGTGGGAATGAAGGGAACTAGAAAGGGAATCCAGCCCACAACCTCTCAACTTCCTAAGATCATCTCTGCCTTTTACTGCACACAAACTCAGATTTAAATAAACCAAGGTGCTTACTTTGGCCACATGTGAATTTCTAGTAGGACAAGGTTGTATCATCCTTTTGAATCAACAGGATGTGTTGAATAAAGTTCAGCAAGAGGCCAGGCTGGAAGCCACACTCATACATCATAATTTATCTATCCTTTCTGGCTCTCTGCCTCGTTACCATGAGAATGCAATCAGCTCCCTCTGTGTGTCCTAGTACATGCAGTTTTTGAGCTGTCATCCAAGCAGATTGTTCCAAGCAGAAAGCAATCGTGGAAGAAATGGCAAAAAGCATTGGCAGCAAAAACAGATGGCCCGAGCTAACATGTTAGCTGAAATGAAATGAAAATGAAGAAAATACAGCAGTCCTGGGGAGAGGCTACAGAACATTCTGGTCGCCAACTCGTGGACTGGGAGTAGGACAACATGGTCCTCTTTCCAGCCCTAGAGTGAAACTCTGCACTGTGCTGCTTAAAATACTTAAGCTCTTTATTTCCCCATCTGAGAAAAAAAAATTACAATAGTGTAGGCCTATCTATCTATCTAAAGAATTTGACATTTTCTGAAGAAAAGCTGCAGATATTTCCATTAAAACATCATACTCTCCTGCTTTTTACATTTTTTCCCAAGTTTCATGTGCTTGTTTTTCTCGGGTTTTCACATAAGTGTTGGTGAGAAAACCAGTAATGAAACTGATAAAGGTCTTTCCATACTTCCTACTGAGGAAATTATGTTGCAAAAACATCTGGCTGGATCAGTGGTCTTGACTACACTCAAAAATATTTGAAGATACCAAGGAAGAACATAACACAGAAACAGCCATGGTATGTAAACATGGACAACCCCTTCAAACTACTTGTTAAGGGAGACTGGCTCCTGGAGGAAAAACAGGCAACAAAAATCCCAGATAATCTGGCTTATCTGTTAAAGAAAGAATAAGTTACCTCTCAAAAAAAGACAAATATTTCATCCGTTAGAGAGGATCAATAGCAGTTATTAATAATTTACAGAATGAATGCATAAACTGAAGGCTGATGTCACTGAAGGTCTCTGCTGGCTTATCATGCTAACAGGTATTGAGAAATCAATTAACAGCATTCAGTTACCAACGACGATCAAGGGATATGAGATTTGACTTTCTTTATTAAAATCTAATGAATAAACATTTCAGTACAGCTGGGAACAAAGGCAGGAGCTGAACCAACAGAGAAGTTCATGAAAGGACAACTCCAGACTTCACTGAAACACAGCTGGTTTGCAGCCCAGGTACCACCTCCTTGTTTGCTCCTGCACTTTTCATCCCTCTGATAGCACCTATCCACTATTTATTCCCTAATGTTTATTTTGGGGCATGTGCCACCTTTCCCCTGCCACTTTCTCACATGGACACCTAGAGTTTACTCTTTCCTGAAGCAAAAACAAAAAACCAAAACATTGCTGAGGGAAGGATCAGGCCCATTAATATCTCACTGCCCCATCCATGCCCATCCCCCAGCAGATCTAATCTCTGCAGGGGGAGGGATGTTTGGGCTTGGAGGATGCAGTCTGCAGGGTTCCCAAACTAAGCATCACCCAATCAGTTCAAGAGCTGGTGGTTCACCTTTTCCTCTCACCTACATCACAGCTCTGTTCTGGTCCAAAGTTTGCTGCAGAAATTATGCAGATAGATGGTGACAGGTGAGGACCACAGCCAATTTCTACCTCCTCCCACCCCTCACCACAAACATGTAACAGGAAAAAGATGGAAGAAGCAAAGGCAGGAGGGTCAGAGGGCACAGCAAAGGACCAGAGTAGGTCTCAGCACACACAGTGCAGGATAACTCAAGGCTGCTGGTGACAGACACCACGTTACAGTGCAAGTGTCATCTGGGAATGTTACTGGTTTTGGGATCTCACACACTGGGATCACAGCACTGCCACATGACTCCACACCAGTTCCTGGAGCTGGACTCAAGACCCCAAATGGGCTCGTGGACTGTCACTGCTATAACAGTGAGAGGACTGGATGTTGTGGAGGGAGAGCTCCAAGCCAAAGTGGTACAAGGGCAGGTGAGGCACCAGGAATAGCAACAAAAGCATATTGAAATGGAAATTAATTTAGCATGTGAACATTAGGGCATGAGGTTGAGGTTTGCTTTTCAGAAACTAACAACCGCTGCAGGAAACCCCACAAACCACAACATCTTTTCTGGGCAAAAGTCAGAGTGGTCTCTCTGTGCCCCAATTACTGCAAACAGAGCACACACAATACCTGAGAAGCAAAGCCTAGAAAAATCAGTCACACATGATAAAAGGACTCTTGAGAAGTTTAACCCTTCACATGTATCACATTCCAGCACTGCCTCTGGCTTACCTGCCCCTCTAACCCATCACTGACACTTTGATATTGCCCCCATTCCTCATAAGCAAGGCCAAGAGCCGCATTTAAATGCAAAAGTCATCCAAAAATGTGATTGATGCTATTATTACTCCTATTTCATGCACAGTGTTTTGTCACCCAGAGGCAGCTTTCCCTCCTCCCCAGGAGCATTTCAGTAGAATCAGATCTGAATTGCAATATAAAGGCTCAGCCACTTTGCCACCACTTCACAGACCAGGTCCAGTCCCCAGTGCAGTCAGCTTTCTCCAAGGGGCCACAGACAGCCATATATAAATATATAGAGAGAGAGATGGCAGAAATCAAACAGTTAAGCAGCCTCAGCTGCAGTGCTGCTCAGAGAACTGATAGGTAGGTAATTAATGCAAACAACAAAGAAGCAGAGATGATAATTGGAAGCCCCAGACTGAAAGCACCACCGTGTTTACAGGATGCTTAACCGGGTAAGCCTCCATCTGTTACCACAGCAACCCGGTACCCAACGCAGCCACCCAGAGATCCTGGTGGGAGATTGCCTCCCCCAGAATCTTATAATGCAAGTTCAAGTCATGAAAATAATTTATTTCCCCACCGTGCAGCACTCTGCATTCACACAGATTGGACTCAAATGTAATCATCACAGTAATTATCTCATCTTCCGTTCCATCTTTTCTTTCTTGTTTGATGTCTCTGTACCAGCTAAACACCTTAAATTGCAACATTTGACTAAACAGCTTCATTACAGCCTCACTCCCTAACATCAACAGTTTTCTTATCCTGAGAGAACGACTAATTCAGATTTTTTTTTTTAACAGAAAATCATAAATAATTACGCTAGGGCAAAATCCATACTGCTATTTCATAGAATCATTAAGCTTGGAAATATCTCCAAGATCATAGAGTTCAACTTTTATTATATACTTATATATGTATATTTGGATTACATAGACTTGAATTATATATAATATAAATATGATAACATAATTATTAGATTTATAGTTGAACTGAAAAATGTGAGAAGAGTCATATTTTTCATCTGATTGCCATGTGCCCTACAATGTAGCCCCATGAGCAAATATATTTGACTATCTAAAGCATATATTGACTATTTTAAAGCATATTTTCTAAAAAAACTGATTAAAATTTAGTAACACCATTCTATTCTGCCTGAAATCAGCAATTTTACTGAAATACCCTTTATCTTAGAATTTCAACAAAAATTCCAGTAGAAAGGACATGACTGGAATTGCATCTCTAAAAGGTTGTAAATTTCTGAAGGTGTTCCTGTTGTGCTTTCTCTGTATTACTCACTACTTTATCATGTTCCTCCATATTTATTATCTTCTTTCTAGGAAAAAGATTGCATCTCTTGTTTATGTAATTTTTAAAACATCATCTACAGATTCTAAACTTTAATTCATGTAAGGAGAAAAGAAAGTTCTACATCAGAGGCATTCAATTTATAGCTTCTAAAATGGCTGGCACAAAAAAACCACAACAAACCTGTTCACTTTGTAGCCTCAGAAATTTTTCCCTTTGTCTAAAATTGTGCATTGAGCAGGAAGAAATGCTGCCATCATACTTGAGCTGTATTACCTTGCAGGCCTTACTGCAGAACTTCCTTCAGTTTGTGGAACTTGCCAACATTTTCCTCCCTGTATTTATCTTGACAGAAAAGATATGCTTGCAAAGGATTTGTTTTTCCTGGTTGCCAACCTGTTCAGCCACATCTAAATCACTGAGTGTGCAGAGATGTCAGGCAGCAGATGCTGCTTCTCACAGAGCCAGTGGGCAGAGCAGCCTTCCTGCAATCCAGAGCAATAAACAATCACTGCACCAGCTCACCGTGAGGATGTGTCCAAAAATGCACCTTGAAAACATTCAGATTGCAGAACAAGCATAGCCCTCTGCCCTGGGGTTAATGGAGAAATTGTGGGATGCAAAAATGTTTCACAAGACTGACAGCAAATAAAAGAACCATATCCTAATGGATTATACACAGACAAGTGAGACTTCATGGTCTAAGGTAGATGAACTCAAGTACTTTTTAACAGAATTATTCAATTATTCAACAGATAGATGTCTATGGACATTCAACACATTGAAGTTGTTATTTTGGTAATCTTTGTATTCTTCTTCTTGATCTTGAATATAAGTCTCGTTTTGACCAGAGAGGCCATGAATTTAACTTCTTTTCTTAATTTAAGTGATGAGTCTCCAAAAAACTCCAAAACAAATTAAAAAAAACCTCTAAACCCAAAAAAAACAAATGAAAAATCCCTACCTGAAGCATTTAAAATGTCAAGAAAAAAACAGGACATCTGTCAAAACCTACAAAAAGTTATAGAAGCTGTTACTGCTGTGGGATCACATGAGAAATAAAACTTTCTTCACCATTAGATGTCTTTGTACATTATCCCTGACCTAGCACCTCTGATTCTCAAGCATACTTGCAAAATAATTGCAAAATATACATGACAAATAAATGAGTTTGGCCAAAACTGTTGCACTGTTCCCAAAGGAAAAAACCCATCTGTTAACGCCGCTGAAGGACATTTGGGGAGAACACCATCCTTAGTGGTCAACACTGTTGCAGTGAAGGAGGCCAATAAGAAGAAACTCAGAGGAATATGCCCCAAGCAGCTGAGATAAATTGTGGGGGAAAAATAAAAAATGCTCCCTTGATCAGGAATTAAGTTTCTAGCGTGTAAAAATTGGATCAGTTAGCAGAAGAATCCAGATTGCTGTTGCTTAGACCTAAATACTCTAAAATTCAAATAAAAACCCTTCCTTGTTTATACTCAAGGCTCACTGACGTCCTTCCAATAAGCATCCCCACAACATCCTGTAAATTCAGTGCCCCCAGCATTAGTTACAGTTTCCACATCACTGTGACCCTGGAGGGATGGAGGGCAGGACAGAGAAGAGACATGTCCTCACCCACAACCATTTTGCATCAGTGTGATTTCTCCTTCACCCTCCACAGCTTCCTTATTGCATTGCTGTGCTAGAAACTGCAATTTAATAGCATTGGTCTTGTTTGTGCTCTAATGAACACAATCCGATTACTGCTCTGCCTCTGAGAGATTGAACCTGGCGCTGGTCACCTTTACCTCTGTCACTCATCATTAGCCAGATAAAATATTTTAATTGAAATAATGGCTTCAGACAATAATGCCTGTAAGGCATTATAGATAAGGACTGTAAATGAAAAAAAAATAAAAAAACAACAACACAACAACAGCAACAAAAAAGCAAAACCAGCATTGGCCCAGGGTCTGGGTGAGTTAAGGTGGTACAGGATTGTTTTGTAATGTTCCTCACATTATGGAAAGGTTGAGGAATTTGCTCTTGTGAAGAATACTGAGCTTTCACAGGAAGGGAACTTTTTTAATTCTCTGATTTGGGCTGTCTTAACAATTGTACTTTAGATAACGGACTCAATCTTCCCAAAGAAAGATTCAAAAATTATAGTTCAGAACCTAAAACCAGGGTAGACCTGGGCCCCTGTAAATTGTCACTCTCAGTCATGCCTTGCCTTTATGAGCTAAATAGCACAGTGAAAACTAGTAAAGCAACTCTTTTTTTCATCCAAGTATTTTGGCCATGGGAAGAGATACTCTGTTTTCCTAAACTGTACCATTGTGCTGCAATTAATGCCATTAAAATTAGTATCACTCACCTAGAACATTATGGAACTTAGGAAAACAACAAAATCACAGTTTCAGAAACCCCAAGGAGTAAAAAAAGACATTATCAACCTATCTGCTTAAAATGTACATTTACTTAAAATATTTGTATAAAGGACCTAACATTTCTGCCAAAGATACAGCACTCTATGAGCAAATATAATTTATTTTTGTTGGCATTTCATTGTCTAGCCAAGGCAATGAGTTTCTCTGTCTCTAATTCTGTAATCTTGTCACTGAGGTCAGTATGAGCATCCCCATGGATGCAGGACTTCATGGGAGCATAAGTTCTAGTCCCAATTTTCTGTGATCCCTTCTCCCTGCATGAGCTCCTGGATGATCCATCCATGGTGGAGAGGGCAGCATTTATTAAGCAGAGTTCTTAAAAGCAACATTACAAACATTCAGCCTACATTTGTCCCAGGCAGTGCAGCAGGTTATGTGACACAGAGCCAGTCAGATATCAGTGAGATGACCAAAACGGTGGGCTGTTAAGCTCAAGTTCTGTTTTCATTGGGATGAAAACAATTTGTGCATTTGGGTAGAAACCCAGTGCTTTTGGTACAGTGGTGCCCAGGCTCAAGCACTGAAGGCACAGCTGTTCTGCCCAAGGCTTCCCTTGTTTCCACTTCATTTTTACATCTGAAGTTCCCCGTGAAACTTCACAATGACAAAACTCAGCACTCCAGCTTCTTGAGGGTTGAGTATTTCTAGTATTGATGATTTACTGTGCTCTCTTCATTTTATGGACTTGTCACGAACAGCCATGTCCACCTCACACTTCAAAAGCAAGTCAGAAGTCTTTCCTCTAAGCTACAGTCAGGTAAGAAAACCAAACCCAAACACATTCTGCATGTCCTTTTTTATGGCTCCAGGATATACTGAAGTTGATATTAATAATAATGACGATGTAATTATCATTTGTACTCTGATACTATCGCACGCCATCAGTCCCAGGGCCTCCTTTAGCTTAGGTCATCCCTTTCTGCTAGTTTACAGTCTGGGCTGCCTCAAAACACAATAGACAGAGGGGAAAAAAGAAGGACAGAGAAAACTGGAAGTGCTACAACAAACACACCATAGCACTGGATCAAATAGAGCTGAGCACATTGAACTGGTTGAGGGTCTATACAGGAACCTTCCTAAAAGCATCCTTTTAGGCATTACTACTATGAAGAGATGGACAAGCAAATAAAATGCCAGCCAGATTTACTCTGAAGAAAAGTTTTGCCTTCCATATACAGCAATGTGGGGATAAAAAAGGCTAAGATACATCTGGAAAATTTTGCAAAATTATGCAACAGTTTCCTCAGAAGAAAAATGCTTATCTGTTTTGCCAAGTCTTGCCTGTTCTCAAACAAAGAATTCATTTTTTTTAGTCTTCTGAGAAAAAGTAAATGCTCAAAAAACACAATCAACTAGAATAAGTGAACTTGAAAAAATAAAGAGACTATCATTCTTAAATCTTGACATTAAAGACTTACGTGTAATTTCCCAGATTTTTTTATCTGATTACTCACAGGTGTGAGCAAAGCCCAGGAGACCCATCATGTCCTCATTCCATGGCTATCCATTCTGTTTCCTGTTTTAACTGATCTTCAGCTAACAATTTTCACCCAAATAGCACATAATAATTACAGATTTATATTGAGCACCTCTCAGTGTCACTTCCAAACAGCCACACCCCAATGACTCTTTGGAAATTCCTATTCCTCATCACAGCCCACATATACCAGTAGGGGTGTACACACACACAGAGCAGCTAAACTATAAAGCTTACAAGGATTTGTGGACATTTTAGCTATTCGAACAACCAAAAAATTAAGACGAACCGTGCTGAAAGCCCAAACCATCCCTGGCTGAGAGACCAAAGGCTGAGAACATACATGTCATCCAGAGAAGCCAAAAGAGAACCACTAAATAAAATAAGTTATGGCTTCCATTCATCCTTCTCCAAGTGCAGGTAGCAGAAAGTTGGAGCCAAACAGTTCACAAAAACATCACTGCTATGAAAGAAAAAATGCTACCACTAGAATTGTATCATACTGATAGAATGTGTAGGGGCAAAAATGATGAAGGAAGTATAGAAGTTAAGTATCTAAAGTGGAAAATAAAAGCATTTACACCCTTTCCTTTCCTCATTTGTGCTCATTATTTAGCATAACTCACTAATTCAGTCTCTGGCCAAGCTACCTCATAAAAATATTATTCATATTGGAACAAAAGAGGTGTCTTGCTCCAATATTTAATAGATGCAAACACAGATTTACCACTCAAGCAAAAATGAGCCCAGTTTATACTCAAGCCATCCTTGTAATCCAGGTAATTATGGTACACAGTATGAACCTGCTGTTTGATCAGCTGTTGCTGTGTGCAGCCAACTGAACAGACTCAATTCAGTGTTTTATGTATGAATTATACCATCAAGATAAAGACCAGCTGCCTGGGAGGCAGGAGGCTACAGAAGCATCTTCCTCCCCACCCTCCTCACTTCCAGCTGTGTGGAAACTGAAAAACAGGAAGAAGCTGAATAGCACAAAGCAATATCTGTAAGGTGAGCAGGTTTATGATGAATCAAAACTTCTGGGAACTTTGTAACCACCTGAAAAATGAAGTGCCAACAGAAGCCAGGTCACCATCATAACTTAATCTTTGCAAGATGCCCAAGCCTCTAATAAGCCACAGCCAGACTCTTCAATGGTAAAAATATCTGTGATTTATTTTGCCATTTGTGCCAGCTACTAGAAGTAACCCGCAAGGTCTCAGACTTTCTAGACTGGACCATCCATTCTTCCAGGGATGATTTTCACTTTGCACTCTCCCATCCTATCCCTTGCACTCCTTTCCCCTGTTGTCCTTTCCTCTACACCCTCACACACAGATCCCCTATAAAAATCCCAACGCCATCATTTCCTTGGGCAGTTCCCTGCTCTCCACCCACTGCTGCTGCTCCTGATGCTGTTAAGAGTCCACAAAACCCACACAGCTGAGTCCTTGGGGGCTGTGGGTGGCATAGGAACAGAAGCCTGTTCTTCCCATAAATAATATTATCACTGTTTCCTGATTAGGTCAATGAAACTCCTCTGTGGCTTGACAGGCACATTTCAGCACCTCTTTTATTACTAACTTATCCAGAGCTCAGGGTCTCCCCAGATGAGACACTGATGGCCATTCTTCTTTCTCTTCCCTTCTAGCCCCAAACCAAATAATGGTTTGTGGAGAAAATGCAGTATTCCAAGTGACCTTATAGTTATTATATTTTTAAGCAAGCTCTTTGAATAGAAAATTGACAGGACAGAGAAAGTTGTACAAAATACAAGAGCATGGGTGGGTTACTTAGAAGAATGCTAGGCATTCATGGTTTAAATACCAATGGCCTGTAGTGCAGCCTCGCTGCCTACTGAAAACAGCAAAAAAAAATGTAAAACAGATTTATGCAGCATAACAAAATTACAAACTTTAGACACGAATCAGTCCATAAGGAATAAAAACCTAGTTGATTAGATGAATGATCACATTCTGGCCATCTTGCAAGGCAGCACTAATAATAATAATAATAATAATAATAATAATAATAATAATAATAATAATAATAATAATAATAACAACAACAACATATCATTATATAATTATAATTATATAATAATATATTGTTGTTATTATAATAACTGACATAAGTTTACAAGGATTAAATAGGTTATCAGCCCAGAAGGAAAAATCAAGTTTAAAAATGGCTACATAAAAATTAAATTACTTAAACTTTAATGAGATTAATTTCCTCAAGAAACCGAAGCCTGGGTGAAGCCTTGCAGTTCTCACCACAAAAAGACATGGACCTATTGCAGCAGGTCCACAAAGATGATCCAAGGGATGGAACATCTTTCCCATGAGGAAATGCTGAGAGAATTTGGGTTGTTCAGCCTGGAGAAGAGAAGGCTCTGGGAAGACCTTATAACACCTTCCAGTGCCTAAAGGGGGCTTATCACAAAGAGGAGGATTAAATTTTTAGTAGGGCCTGTCTCAATAAGACACAGGATAATGATTTTAGACTAAAAGAGGGTAGATTCAGATTAGATGCAAACAAAGTAATTTCTTACAATGAGGGCACTGAAATGCTGGAACAGGCTGGACAGGAGAGGTGGTGGAAACATTCAAGGTCAGGTTGGACAGGACCCTGAACACCCTGATCCAGTTGAAGGTGACCCTGCTCATTACAGGGCAGTTGGAATAGGTGACCTTTAGAGGTCCCTTCCAACCCAAACTCTTCTGTGACTACAATTCCTCAAGACTGACGACTGATTTTAGAACACCCCTGAGTGCTTTGAAAGTACAGCAAGACACCTTCTCAGCAAAGCAAATCCAAAGGAATGTTTTCAGTGCCCCAGGGTCCTGCTCAGTAAACTTTTATAACCATGACAAACTTCACTGCTGTATCAGTGCACTCTCTGAAGTAACTGCTACAGAACAGAGACAGAGCACAAAGGCAAATAACTCCTGTTTTGGGAAGGGGCAGAGAGGCACCATGGCTTTTTATCATGAAATAACATAACTATTTAATTACAGCTGTCAATTGCACTAAGGAGAAGGAATTGTGGCAGTGGGAAAGGTGCCAAAATCCCCCAGATTGTTTACATACAGAATAATAACTTGTGAAGAAGAAAAGCCTTCTGAATTGATTAAATTAAGCGTAAGGCCTAATTAATTGTTATTAGCTGCTGTGTAAGATATGTAAATATGGAGCGAACTCTCTGCTGGTTTATAATAACACAAGCAGCACTGGAAGTTTTCCTCTGGGACTGTCAGGGCTGTGTAAGCCCACGCTGCTCAGGCTGCCTACTTAGGCAGTGCAAACATGAACACTCAGCTTGCTGGCACAGCTCTCCAGCTTTGGATTAGGCTACACACACACACCAGTTGATTACTTTCTGAGTAGCTCCAGTAGTCAACAGTATCCTTGTCAACACAATCCTAAGATCATCCCAGACAGCCTGAATACTCCAG
>JAHLSL010000075.1:5358892-5386849 GCA_025920805.1 Petroica traversi | reverse complement strand
GCTGCTGCTGCTGCTGCTGCTGCTGCTGCTGCTGCTGCCGCCGCCGCTGGGCACGGGGCCACAGCCAGGGACACCGTAGGGCTGGGTCTCTCCTGCCTCCCGCACAGCCTGGGCAGCGAATTTGCTCCCAAGGCGCAGCGAACGGGCGGCTCTGCTTGGTTATGTTGGAATCCACTTCTGCACTTTCTGCAACCACCCTGGGGCTGCCGGAGGGGACCTGTGGCTGCAGGGCAGAGACTCTGGAAGACCAGCTGGTGTTTTCCATGTGAGAGACCCCCAAAATAAGAGTTGGCACCCGGTGCCAGCTGCAGTTCATGCTCTGTGGCGGTGACGTGTGTCAGTGCTCCTCCAGACTGAGCTGTCTATGAGACCCCAAAGAGTCTCACCCACAGGGGCACAGAGTGGCTAATCCAGAAGGGACAGTGTCATCAAATCCACTGGGATGCTTTAGTCTGGTCCCCTACACACCCAGCAGGGCTTGCCATTGGTCAGGTTTCTATTTTACCAGGAGAACCAGCTTTGGGGATGGTCAAAGCGTCCAAATATGTTTGGTCTGGTGCATCTTTACAGATTCCATCCTGCAGACATGTCAGTCATAGCTGACCTCCCACACTCGGCAGGCTGGAGGCAGAAGGTTCCCAGCTCCAAGACATGCTCTGAGCCAAAGACATTTGCTCAGCCTCTGTCCTTCTCCATTTCCTGGAGCTGTGCTTTGGAAAAATCAGGCCACGAGAGTCTGGATAGGCATCCTTGTCCCTCTTCCATAATACCTCAAGTGAGAGTTTATGGGGTGGAGAGAGAGGCGTCTGTGATGGAAGTCACAAATATTGACTACAATGGGTACAGTCCTGAATTTTTAGGCAAAATGGGAGGGAAAAAAATTAAAGGGCCAGGAAATAGAATGAAAATAGAAGTACATATTCTTAATCCTATTAGAAGAATCTGTCTGATTCAAAGATGGTTAAATCAAACTCCAAGATTTCTTTATCCTGAGAGAGACATAATCATCAAATTGTCAGAAATAATGGTTGCAGAGATATTTCAAATCCCATATGAAACACTGAAAATTAGGGAAGGCTTTTCCAAAGGCAGAAGTGGATAATTTTGTAGACTCCTATCAAGGGTAGCTATGGTTATATTTATGTATTTAATGCCAGGTGCCACAACTTCTGGATGTTCCCAATATTTAACACTTATTCCTGGGATTCTTCTGGTTCCTATTTTTCTCTCGTGGCTCTAAGAATTAATATATACATATTTTTAATGGGAGTGTTTGAAACAGAAGATTGTGTTGCCTGCATTTGAGGGTATGTGTTGCATCTCCTAGAGTCACATGAAGGTCCATGGGGGTGTTGGAAGGCACAAAGCCCTAAAAGGGCTCCTGTTAAGATACAACAGAGTAAACATCTATGTCAATGAGTCTGTTTTTCTATGTTCATAGACACATTATATAATCCTGATGAAATAAAATAAATGTGAATAAATCCAGCACTGTCTAGAGCAGGGCAAACCTCTCTCAAGGCCAGGTTGATGCTTTTTCCCTCCTGTCTTCTGCAATAAGTCTGCTTCAAAGGTTCATTTTTCTCATCTCAGTAGCTTCTGCTTCTGAAATGTTTACACCATGTGTGAAGGTTTAACCCCAGCCTGTAGCAAAACCAGCACACCATGGTACATTTAAATAGGTACTGTATTCTCCTCTTTGCTTTTCTATTTGTAATGTTGTGACACTAGTCAAACACTTTAGAATCCTCAGATATTGGGATACATATTTGCTAATCCTAATAACTCTTTTATACACAGGTCCCAGTCCAAAAGTATCTGTCTTCAACAGGTATGAGCAGAATGGTGTTCATAACTCTAATAAAGCCTCTTTGATGGCATAAAGATGATTTTTTTTTTTTCTGGAACTCTCACATCCAATCACATTAGAATTCAATTTCTGTTTTTTAAGGTCCCATTACTTCTCTCACCCCATGTGATTCTAATTAATTAAGTAGGTAAAGTGCGTTCTGCCTGGATTTTGGCACATTAGCCTTTGAATGCATGATGTTAAAAGCAAAGCACACTTTCTGTGAAAACACAGCAGCTGGGAGCCTCCACATTTTCT
This sequence comes from Petroica traversi, assembly GCA_025920805.1. Classification (NCBI taxonomy): domain Eukaryota; kingdom Metazoa; phylum Chordata; class Aves; order Passeriformes; family Petroicidae; genus Petroica; species Petroica traversi. The sequence goes on along the minus strand of JAHLSL010000075.1, from coordinate 5,384,742 downwards.
CACCTCAGACTAGAACTTGTCTGAGATAAAATACATTGTTTTCATAAATTTTCTTAGATTCTCTGGCAATGAAATGGTATAATAGCTGTGCTGTCTGGTAGGAAATGCACTGACAGCCAGGGACCAAATTTTGAGGCCTTAGTGGAAAACTGATGGATAGGAGTCAAAGGCAAAGTTCTCCACATTTACAAAGTGTAAGAAGCAGAATTTAGGCATGTGATTCATCACTGTCTGGTCAGTAGCTGGTAAAAGCAAAGTGCAGCATTTTTGATTACACATCCTCTCACTTTCTACTCTTTAAATAGTACTGTAATTTAAAGAAGAGTTTTTCATTGTTTATTATGTGTTGCAGTTGTTCTTCAACATGTTCAGGGGTAAAGTGTCTTCTTCAGGACAAGCTGGTTCATGTCTGAAATTTCCTGCTGGAAGGGAATGGATTTTGACATGACCCTTAGTCAAAGCATCAGAATGGATTCCTGTTATTTGCAGATGGTATTAGCACCTGCTTCAGGTGCAGGGATGTGATTGAAGCCAGGAGTTCTTCCCAATTCCTGAATTTGGATGCAAACTCCCACGTCCCACTGCCAGGTCGCTGTCAGTGATCCCTGGGTGTTCATCCTCCTTCCACCCTTTTCCTGACCTGCCCTGAGCATGGCCTGAGCCTTGGTGCTTTTGCACCCAGCAAATCTGGTGCTTGCACTTCATCCCTGGTGGAGAATCCCTCAAAGCTGGGGGGAACATGGTTTGACACCTGTGACCAGGCCGTGGTGTTCTCCTGCTCAGTACCTTTGTGCTTGCTGAATCCTGATGTTGCAGAAGACAGGCAGATTTAGATATATTTTTAAACATGTATTTTACACAGTTTCAAATTTCTCTCATGCCATCAGCGCAGAAATTGTGAAAGCATGTCAGTGATTTTGAAATACTGCACAATTAAATGAGCATAAGCTGCATGCTATGCCTTCCACTAGGGAAAAACTGCTGCAAGGTGTCTCAGCAGGTTGTCTGGCCTGTCCCTGCACTCTACAATGGCATCAGCCATGACTGAAATACATCTTGATTAGCAGTAAATGTTAACTGGAGAGGCTAATTGTTAATAGCCAAGAGTTTTAATCCAACATACACAGTCTGACATTCATCTAGAGCTAGCAAGCAAAAACTGAATATTTTATCAATCAGATTGCATTCAAAGTAGGACGGATCATTAAATGCAAAACCTACAAGATTAAGCCTAGATTAGTAGAAGCAATGAGTGAATGTAAACATACACATTCTGAGCACACACAGAGCCACAGCACAAGAACAGAACAATGGTCTGAGTGCCACCAGGCCTGCAGCTGCCTGCGGATGGGGAGAGGATCATGGGGACCCTCAGGGGAGGATGACAGCCCAGGTTTGTCCCACCCCCAGGAGGAGCAGCACCCAAAATCAGGTCCCTACTGATGCCATAATCATTTAATACAAGTTTTTAGAACAAAATAGTTTTAGCTTTCTTATTATTAACTGTCTGTTTGGACTTATGGATCTTCCTGATCAAAAGGATGTAGAAGCAGCTTCCCATTCAGTGAAGGGAGGCCATGAAGACTCTAACACAGCAAGGAGTCAGTCACATGTCCCCTCATTAGATCTCACAGAGAGGCCATTCATCAAGGCAGCTTGTGTAATGAAACTCCAAGCAGGAGTGGAACAAAACTGCTGTGATGTCTCAAGCCATTCCAGCTCTCCTGCTTCATAGCCTCTGGTTTCCTTTCCATCTATTTGTCCTAATGAGCCCATTTTTACAAATCTGTGACTGGTGTACCCACCATTCTGATAGAAGGATTAAAAACAATAATGGTAATCCTGCAAATATATGCATAGTTACTAATATAACCAATAAAGAAAAGGCAGGGGAAACCCTTAAACTAACATAAATTAATTTCCCAATGCCAAGTTCATCCTTGCACTGTGCTAATCTCTTCCTGACGATTAGTTACAGTTTAGGCTGATCCAATTTCCTATTCCTTCTCTCTTTCTGTAAAATTTTCCTCCAAAAGAAATCCTCATTCAGGTTTGTGGTGGTGTTCAATATTATTATTAGCATGAATACCTGCATGCAGAGGTGCCTGGCACTGCCATGGCATCTGTGATGTGGACTTGTGCCAATTTCTAAAGACACTGCATTCATTCACAGGCAATGCCGGTTCCTGCCGTGCAGAATTCCTGGGGGATGGCTCCACAGGTCACTTATACAAGCAAAGATAATGACAGAGTGGAAAGCAAGGCTTTATGTAGATGTAAAGGAGTTAAAGTACCTTAGAAGGTACCATATTGCTGCTTCACATAGAGACAGACTCAAGGGTAGACTTAATAAAAGAATTAATCAAAGACTTAATCAAAGAGTGTTACTCAAGGTAATCAATGGTTTTTAAGTAGTAACCAGAAGACATGCTTTGAACTGAAAACCAACAGTCTCTGCTATGTAATGCATATTTTTTTACTGACCCTTGTTTAGAGTCTCTTTGAGCTCAATTTTTTTCTCTTGAACTAGATGAGCATAAGGTATAGATGCAAAACAGATGAGAATAGTGAAATTCCATCTCCTGCCTCTAAACAGGGTGTCCTGTGAAAATGCACTGCATACCTCAGAACACATGAGGAAATAAAACATTTTCATCCCTTTAACAAAAAAATCTACCATGTCCTTCACCGATAACCTAATCTGAAGAGCTCCTGAAGAGACAAGTTATGCCTCTCACTCATGCCAAGTGTTTTATTGTGAATAATGGCTGGTGACATTTCATTTTCTCTTGATCATGATGGTCCTGCTGCTTTGCATCTATGGAAGTCCCAGCACACTGTTTCCATCTGTCACTTGAAAGATAGCCCCCTTCCAGTCTGTCCACTACCAGCCTTCATTATTAATTTATTGCTGATTTATTTCACCTTTATTCCAGTAAAAAGAAGCTCCTAGGTTTGCATTCCTCTGGTTCCTCATTCTCTTTATCTTTTCCCCCATGTTTCTTCTGCCTCATTCCCTAACTTTCAGCTGTGGTAAAATAGCCCATCATCAGTAGCAAACCTCTTGTCATCCTGCAGGAAAAAAAACATACAGGAATATATTCCAGAAGCTCCTACAGTGCAAGCTTGGGAGACAATTAAAGTAGTGAAGAATAGGACACAGGCTATCATGTATTGATAAGGAGGTTATTTTGCATGTATTAGGTATTACTGTGTAATGGTGCTATGGCACTGGTGGGATTTTGTTCCCTGCACATTTCCACAGTCCAAGATGGCTCTTTAGAAATTGGAATGGCTTCAGTGAAAAGTCCAAAAATAAACAAGAGATTAGGAAATACGCTTGCTAGTGAAAAATCTAAATTTAAAGAGGAGAAAGTTGAGAGGTTATGTTTTTTACAGGTGGGATTCATTTTGTCTTACGTTGCTTATCTGCACTGGTTCACAAGATCCCTTCTCTGGAAGGACAGGTGGTTCTGGAGACTGATTTGTACTGTTCTAGAGTAGTTAATCAAGACAGGCAGGACAAGTTTCCTCCTGAGATTTCTGGCTCTCTCAAAGGTCATTTAACTGGCTTGGACTAAATAAACTTTCAGATTATTAGAACCAGTGAGCCCAGTCCCACCCCAGGTATGTACTTGGGGAGCAAACAGCTGCTCATACAGCTCTCCAGTGAAGGTGACAGAAGTGCTAACTAATTTTTCTAACCTAGGAGAAAAGGAGAAATCAACACAAAGCTGCCCTGGAAACTTACCACTGGGTTTATTTTGTCCAGACCATGGGATCTTTGCTCCTGAGGAGCAGCAGGAGCTGTGAGTTCAAGAAGGCTCCTTGCCCCTCCAGGAAGGTTGGAAAGGTCTATGTTGTCCTGCTCATCCTCAGTGCCCCGCAGTGCCCTGGGACAAAGCTGAAACAGCTTCCTGGGTGGGCAGAAAGGACCCTTTAGCATGGAAAGGCTGGGGCCATGCTCATTATTAATGTCATTGCGCAGATTTTTATGCACCCACAGACACAAGCAACATGAGCTGTGTGCTGGACCAGAATCAAGTTTTTTATCTTATAATTGCCCTTTGCACTCTGTGTTTTCTAAACTCTCAAAATCCCAGCATTGCCAAGTGCTGATTTTAATCCAGATCTTTCTGTGCTAAATCTTCTGAGGTCAGGACTTGATCCCACTCTCTGAGGCTTGGATTAGATTTTCCATGCACATTTTATTTTTCCTTTCTGTTCTATATGCAGTTTTCATTCTTTTCAGTCCTAATTTTTCTGCAAAATCTTTAATTACCCTATAAATTCCAAAGTCCAGCTCCTCATCAAATTTTTGATGATTGTGTGGTTGTTTTGATAAGCTCAACTTGCAAAGGTGCTTTTTTTATATTAGCACTTCTGTATTGGGCAGCAAGGATCACAAAGAAATCTCCTTCTTTTCTACAAAATGAGGTTGTTGTATTCATTTTTGTATACAGATCTCCTATTGAAGCCAATCTTCTAGTTTCAATATAATAAAAATGAGTTTAGATATATCAGAATTTTAACTACTGTCCCATACAGAGACTGAACGATAGTTTTCAGATAAAAATATTATCCAGTCTTCTCTCACATTTCTCATGATCAGCATTTTGATTTCATGATGTGGTCAGCATGTAGTTAGTGTTACTGTGGCCTGTATTTTACAAATAGCAGATTTTAGAGGAGATCAGTACCAAACAGGATATTTTAAAGTGCTGCTACTTTATATATGTGATCAAGCAGCCAGACAGCGTCGGGGCCCTTGTTTTGTCACATTGCTCAGCTCAAGGAGATGTAGTTTCTTGTTGCTGGTGACTGCGTTGGATGGAATTGCCAGGGCCGAGGGCAACTCTGACTATTTTACCTGAAGACCTCACCTGGTCCTGGCTCTATCTTTATAAACTAGATCACCTAGAATCTAGAATATCAACATCTAGGGCGCACTGTGAAAACAGAAGCTTGTCAGGGTCAAATACCTGACCCTACAGTCTGTAGGCTTGGGAGGACTGCAGTGATCATCCATCTTCTGGCAATTGTCATTTCATAGCAGATGGGGAAAAAAAAATCAAGGTGAGCCTTCTGTGTTTCCTCTTTTGGGATTAAAATCTTGGTCCTGAGCCACTGCACTTTTCTGATTGAATCCTTTCTGTGTGCAGTGGTCATTGCTTTCCCTCATGCCTGTCTGGCGAATGGTTGATACCTGGTGGGGATGTGTCAGGTATTTGTAAATCCTTGTGTACCAGTAGGGTACTCTGCAGGGCTATTTCCATCCAATTTTCTACTTCAGACACCATTTTATTTTAAATTTTAGAATGGTAGACTATCCTGAGTTAGAAGGGACCCACAAGGATCATCAAAGTCCAACTCCTGGCCCTGCAAGAAACAGCCCAAGAACCCCACTATGTGCCTAAGAGCTTTGTCTAAGGTTCCATCAAAACTCCAAATGATGCCCTGGGATCAGACCATGCACTGATTTGGGTCTGTACTCTTTTTGAAGTCTTGCTTGCTTCCCCAGCATCCTTCTGCTCTGTCTTGGTTTACATTATTTACTTCTGGTTCCACACTATTGGTGCCCTCTCCTTTTGTTGTGTGAGCCTGAACTCCTTCAGTCTTTACTCCCATTCCCTGTGTGTATCTGCAACATAAGAACAGTGGTTGGAAAAACTGCTATAGAATCTTCCTGGGAACAGGGACACTCCTTGCTGCTTTTGTGCTTGTGGCTTGTTCAGCTGAGGGGTGATTAATCCGTTCTGTTTCCACCAGTTTGGAGATAGGTCACAAAATAAGTTTAATTGTTTGAAGGTTTTTAGTCTTGCAGACTGGTGTGGGAGGGGCTGGTTTGTCTGCAGCTTCTGCCACGTATTTTTACGTGGAATATTGCTGATCAAAGATGTTTTTTGTAATCTTGTTCTGGTGACTGTCAAGAGTCAGTGGAGCAATTCCTGCTGGTATCAGGGACTGCTTTCTGAAAGCCTGTGATATGGGGTTTTTTGCTATTCTAAAACAACTGGCTTTGAAAAAACTGTTTTGTTTTTCAGGCATGACTTTAAATGAAAAGAACCTTAACATGCACAAGTAGACAGACCTTTGTCCAAGTCACACAGGTTTCTGGAACTGGTACCTGTTCGGAAATACCTGGACAAAGGTACAAGAAATATCTCATCTGGTAATTCTTCTGGTAACTAAATGTGACTTTCAAGTTGTGTCAGTCAAGTGAAGCAATTGAAGCAGTTCTGTCAGCCAAATCTTCTGAATTCACAGTCATAAATGCCTTAGCACTGAGGCAAGATTTTAATAAACGAAGTATATTTGCATACCTTCATGCTTGGAGAATGTGTAGAGACAACACCAGAAAGAACTGGCCTTTGGAATATTGGTTAGTGATTTCAAATACCCTGAGTTCATTAGAAAAGTCAGCATTTCATCTGGGATGCCAATGAAAATAGTAGAAATAAGCAAAGTAAATATACTATGATTAATTAGCAAATATACGTGGTATTTTGTATTTCTGAAAAAAAAATCCTGACATTTTCATATGAAGCTCTGGGATTGTACATTATATAAACACAGGGCTTGCTCAATGAAGGAATGTATTCTGAAATCAGATACTTTGATGTGCTTGTATCTTTTAAACTAAAATAGCCACATCCCCATGGACTCTGGCTTTTACTGCATTATAAAACGTGATTCCCTTGAGAAGCAGGTGTAGCTTTCCCCCTGAACCAGGTGTTACACAGCATGGAATAGCACAACTCCTGGAGATCATTATGCATAAAATCCTCTTCTAGGTTCAGCACCTCTGCAAACAGTGCTGCAGAGCTGGGCTGGCCAGGAGTGCCTGTATTCACTCAGGTTGATCAAAAGGTCAGAGATAAATTGACCTTTAAACCCATGCAGGCTTCATTTGAGCTCTGTGTTGGTGGAGAGACATGCCTTAAACCACAATAGACTCCTTCCAGGGAAGTGGACTCCTTCCAGCCTAGAAGTTTGACTTTTCCTCCCAAGTTATTGTCTGGAATTTTCCACAGCTGGTTTTCCTTGGTGCAATTCTTTGTAAACAGCAACCAGGCCTTCTAAACTGGATTGTGAGATTTTGTTGTCTAGTTCTCACTTAGTGGTGATGTGGCAGTGCTGCTGTTCCTGCTTCCACAGTGCTTTGCTGTGCCTGGGGAAGAGGTGGCAGGTGTACAAGAGTTTGGCAGAGAGCAGCACACAGGGTGATGTGGGTAAGGCTGGCATGAAAGACTTTATGGTGGTGGGAACACAAATATTGGTACCTCTACAGCTACTGTAGAGGAGTGCAGGAAGTGACATTTATTTGATCCAGATGTGGAATATTGTCATGGCTGCTGTTCAGTGTTGATTGATTTCTTTGTTGGGAATGGCTGTAATTTTTCTTCCTTCCCCTCTGAAAAGAATTGATGCAAACAGCGTATGCAGGGAGTCCTGAGCTCCAGCTGAGAGTTGACCAACAACTGCAGAATCAGGCATGGCACCTGTGAATAGGACATACCTTAATAATGTCAGGCACAGGGAGATGGAAATTTAAGGTTCCTTCCAACCCAAACCATTCCATGACTCCACAGACCCAGGGCAATGTTCCTCTGTGGAAAATCTTGCAGGCAAGCAGTAAATCTTATGTGGCCAGGGCACTCACTTTTGGATTTGAGGACTTTCTTAAACTTGGGGACATTGGAACCTGTTTCTGAGGTTTATATTGTAAGATGGCCTTATGCATTCATAATTATTCTTCCTCAAATGAACAGAGTTAGATAATCATAGGACCATTTATGTTGGAAAAGACCTCTTATGACCATCAAGTCCAACTGTTAATATGCTATAATGGACAGGAACTCTATAATTTCTAAAAAACAGTTTCCAACATTCATAGCCTGCCTTCATCATTCCACCAACTGCAAAGTGCACCCTGAATAAGGACCTGATAATGGTGTTGCTTACTAGCCACCAAATAATCTCATTCTGAATTCTGAAGGCTCCAGCCCTGGCCAAGGGAAATCTCCACTCCTGCCCCTGGACAGGGAGCACTGCACATGGGTCAGGGGAGGTGATGCCCCAGGAGAGGTGCCTGAGCACTGGGGAAAAGTCACCATCACTCCAGTGTTCAAAAAGGGCAGCAAGGAGCACCCAGGAAACCACAGGCCCATCAGCTTCACCTTCCTCCCCAGGAAGGTGATAGAACAGCTCATCCTGGATGTCACTGCTAAGCCTGAGGAATCATCACAGGTAAATAAAAGGTGACAGTGCAATACCAGAAGTCAGTGAAGCTGCCCAGGAGCCTCCTGAATTGCGATCTCAGAGCTCTGGTGCTTTAGCAGGGGCATACACACAGCAAGGTTCACCCATGGAAAGACTGGGGTTCACCCCACACCTTCACTTGGCTCTTTGCCTTTAGCAGAGACTCCAGTCACCCCCAAAGAGCTGCCCTGAGAGTGGAGCTCTGTGTTCCTGTTCTCTGTGGAGTCAGCATTTTCCTCTTTGTTTTTGCTTTGTAGTTCCCTATGCTCACCACTACCTTCTCCCCTCAAAATATTTTTTCATGGACTGTTTTCTGGGGTTTCAAAACACCTTTTCCCCTGCTTTTTGGTAATCCCTTTTCCTATATGGATTCACCGTTAGAAAGCCTCTGTATATGGTCTGGACAGTGTACTTCAGGCTAATGTCATAGCTGTTTGGAATCATCACCCTGGAGAGAAAAAGTGGGGAAAAAGGGGGTAAAAACACATGTAGAGAGGCATCTTCAAGACTGTGAGTTGAATCTCTCTCAGCTCTGCAGCCACCTGCAGCAGGCACTGAGAGTTCCTGCTCACAGCTGCATGCTAAAGATAGATTTTCTCTGGCCAAAGAACGGGCAGAACAAATGGGCTACCTGAGCCTACCCTTTAATGTGCCAAATGTTGCCAGGCCTCTGCAGGCTGCCCTGCTTTGTGAAACAAATTCACAGTGTATTTACTTCTCTAAATATTGTAGCTCTGCTGTCTTTTTAGCTAAGGTTCGTGGCAGCTCACAAGTGATCCTGCTTTTCTGCTTCCGAGCCACAGTAATTTTGATGTGATTTTTCTGCAGCAGCCCCTGCACCAAGAACACAAGCCTTGGCCACCTCTCCTTAGTTTAGTGGCACAATTGTTTTACCCCTCTCGACATAGGTCAAGCATCATTTTGGGACGAAATTGTCATGATGCACTGTTACACAGCCGGGCATGGAAAGAAACCTGAGGTGATTTAATTCACTGCACCATCTGGAGGGAGGATTGGCTATACCTAAATATTTATCTAAACTTCTTAAAGGTGCCTAAGGATCTATCTTAACAGCCACCTACTGTAATTATTTCCATGTCTTCTGTGTAAGAATGTGTTTTTCATTATGGATACTTGGATTTAATCTCTGCGGCTGCTTATGTTAATAATTTCAACAGATTTTCCCTTATCCTTCTCTTCTCTAGACTATACAGCCCAATTCCCTCAATTCATTCTCACAGGCAATGTTCTCATGCCCTCTGATTATTTGAATTTCTCTCCTCTTTACTTTCCCTAGTTAGTGAGCATCTTTCTTGAGCTTGAAAGTGATCCCACTATTCTGGTTGAAGCTTCACTAACACTGGATAAAGTGGAAGGATTGCTTCAGGTACCTCATGCTGCTGCCTGCTATTGCATCTGGCTTTCTCATAACAACATAATGTTGACTTATGCTCTGCTGTGACCCACCATAATCCCCACATCTCCTCCTGGAGAAGGTTTATGTTTGTACTGCTGATTATTCTTTCCTATCTTGCTGCGCCTTTCAGGCCTCCCTTCTGTTTGCTTAGGCAGTGCCTTCAATTTGTCAGGATTGCTTTGAATATTAATTTGTATTTGCAGCCCCTCCTGCTTAATGCCACATGCAAATACAGGAGGAATCCTCTCTATTCCATCCTCTCAGTCATCAGTGGAAATATAAAAGGCCTCAACTGATGCAATCTCCCACTTGGACAGTGTTTGTTAAGAGCTACTCTTGGTAGGTGCTCTGGGCGTTACTCACCTCCCAGAAGATCCATCTAGAACATGTTTCCTCATCTTATTTTTGAGGATATCAACAAAGAGACTACATTAACAGCATCCCTGTAGTTCCTATTGATCTCCACAGCTGCAGTGTGGCTATATGTGGATCTGGGTTAATTTGAGTTAAAATTGTGCTTTTTTATTGTCTGTACTGTATATTGGTCTGCATCTGTGACTTTTCTCTATAAGAATGATAGTAAAATATTAAATTAGAATTTTAGAATTCCTCTTTTTAATTTTTTTTTTCTTTTAGGGAAGAAATAGGTTGATTCAGCTTGAAGATCAAAAGTGGAGAGTGTATGTCTACCTATGCCTAATTTCCTGTAATAGATCACAAGCATCTAGTCAGGACAATCAGTCTTGAAGGCTTCTCAGCTCAACCTGAGATATACATGGAATGTCTGCTCAGGTGAGTTGACTTTAGGCTCAGTTTTTTCACCTGTATCTCCTCCACCTGCAGTGGGAAGTCAAACGCAGGCCTGATTCTGGGCCCCTTAATCCAAATCCTGCCTGCTAAATTCTGTGTAACACACAGGATAATTTGATTTCTTCAGGATGTTCTAGTCATGTTTTATAGAACATTTTTAGAGTGCAGAAGAAAACCAGAGACAAGGGTAATATTTACAGTGCAAGTTGGAGTGATGCTGCACCACTGGAATTTGTTAATGCTGATCTCAGTAGCTGCTTACAGTGGTGGGTAGTGACCTGTCATGTGAAAAGGGTAGTGAATCTTCATAACTGACCTATGAGTTCATCTTAAATTACTAATATTGCTTACAGTTATAGTAATTGGGCATTATCCTGCAAAAAACCAAGGGGCTGGAGAGGAGAATAAAATAGTAACAGAATGAAAAGCAACACTCTTAAAATTTGTTTCCATTATAACTCAATTTCCTTTCAAAACATCTTCTCTTGCATACATGATAAGGAGGTCAGGATACTGGGTGTGAGAGATCACAAAATAGTGAAGAATTTTTGGCACAGATGTAGTTCCAACTAATGAAGTAATTTCTGGGGAACATCTCATTGAACAATTTGCTTTTTCACAGATATTCACAACCATTAGGCTGGAGGAGGGGGGACATTTCTTGCACCAATAGAGAAAAAGATGAGGAACTTGTAAGAATTCAACGGAAACAAGCAGGCACTAAAAAGCCAGAAAGAAAAGTAGCATCTCCTGATCACTCTCTGATATCCATGCAAGATCCTCACTATTCCACAGCAGGATGTCCTCAGTGTAAAATTGCTTCTGTGTAAGTTTGCTGTCTCAAACATTTGCTTATCCCAGAAAACTCTTGAATGTAAAAGCATGGCAGGCAAAATTTGAGGTCATGTCATGATCTTCAGTGAGTAGGGATGATACTCTGTGTAAGAAAACTGGAATGCAATGATTTTGCCTTTTCATGTTTTGTGGTTTTAAGGACCATTCCTGACCCCTGCTGCTGCCTAGAGCTGTCCCCTGGTGCTACTAAGGGTACTCATGTTCTTTATCCTCCTGAGCTGACACAGTCCCTGCCTGTGATGCCTGGTAGCATTTTTCCAATGTCAAACAAACGGGCTTTTAGGACCCTGGCTTTGTTAGACGAAATGTCACTAATTGCAGTCCCCAGCTGATTTGGGGTTTGCTGCTAGCATAGAGCTTCTTCCACTTATTCCTGCTACTCATCTGCAGCATTCCAGATCTCACAGAAAGGTTGGGAGGAATTAGGAACCACACACTTGGCAGCTGAGTCCCCATGCTGAGCACAAATCCTGCACAGAAACCTGCTCCTTCACACTCTCCAGTGCACTCCAGTGGTGCATGGGCTCCTGCCCCAAACACAGTCAGAGTCCCACAGCCCAGTGCAGCCTTCTCCAGCCATCCTGCGCAATCTGCTGGATGCATCCACTGTGCTCCCGTGCATGCAACAGTTCCAATCTTATTTTTTAGCTTGTGAGGATCCTGGCTATTAACCCGAGCGGTGAAAATTAGATTATTTCATCTTTCTCTCCTTGCAGGGCTGGCCCAGGCCAGCTGAGTCCAGCAGGAAAAGCAGCGGTAAGTGAGCTCCACCTAAAGGCTCATCTTCAGCTCTCTCCCAGAAAGGAAGGAGGGATTTGCAGGGATTTCATCATGCCTGTGCCTCTCGCTGTGCTCCACCTCCAGGGGAAAGTGGAGGTTACTCAGCAAAATCTCGGAGCAGTCAGTAATGTCCTTTACCTCCATTGCAGCCAGGCGTGCTGCTGACCTAGCCTCATTCTGTATTTGTTGCCGTTTATTTTATTGTTTTCAATAAAATAAAGGTCGTTCATGCAGTTATTTTGTCTGATAGCCATGGCATTATCGAGGCTTAAATGCATAAAAATATATTTATGAATATGCAAAAGTAGGGTTGTGCATGTCTCTGTATGTTTCTCTTTTATAACTCATCCAAAGACTGTAACATAAATAATTTCCAAAAAAAAGCTGTAATTATCCAAGTCAAGGCTAGAATCTACAGCTTTTTACATCCCAGAATAAACACAGCCTCATCTTCTGTATGTGTGTGTGTGCACATACACATCATGTTCCTATATCTGCCATTACAGTTTAAGGGGAAAATATCACAAAGTAGTGTTCTGAAGTTCATGGTGCCTGCAGATGAAAAGCCCCAATTAGCACACAAATCCCCCTTGAGGCTGTTTCCAAGCTGGAGAATACAGATGAATAGTGTTGGACTACCTGCTCCTCATTGCTCAAGGCCTTCCTTAAAGGCAGCATCAAATACAAACAAAGAAACAGCATAGGAGAAATCGGGAGCACAGGGATGGGCTCTCCCAGTGTAGGGACTCTCTTCTGCATCAAAGGGAATGAAATATGTGAGGCAGCAGCATCTTTAGTCCCCGGAGTGGTAATATTTGAACATATCTAGCTCATATAAGATTAGAATCTCTTTAAAGTTTGCAGTCTTGCTGCAGCAGGTGACACGTCCAGTTACTGGGGCTGTTTGGACAGTGAGATGTGTCTGACATCAGCAGGCTGATTGTGTCCACATGCTAAGAGGTGCAGTGTAGGTGAAGAGGAGCAAGGCAGGTGAGAGGGATGAAGAAAACTAATATAACTCTGTGTTTTCCCCAGTTAAGGGCAGCTGATTTGTGAACATCTGATGCTGAGGGCTGCCAATATCCTGAGCAGGTTCTCTGCAGGAATGGATCCTTCCCTCCTTGTCCCCCCCCATCAGCCCCAGGCAGGAGGCTTTGCTCTCACTGAAGTTGCTGATTGCTCTTCTGTGTAAATAAACGCAAAGTCAGTATTGAGCACTCTTGAAAAATCCCACTCAGAATTCATTTAGTGTTTATTCAATTGAGTATTAATGATGGGATTTCTTTGGCTAAAGAAAATCCTTTACTGTCTTTTCATCAAAGTCTAGAATATGGTGTCTTAGTTCCCTCAAGCACACTCTGCTCTGTTTCATCTTCTGATGTATTTTTCCCTGTTACAGTCTGTAAAAGATAACTACATTTCAAAATACTGTTCCAGATTTGAGAAACTGTACAATTTTTAAACACCATAAAACATTTTTGTTGAAGTTCCAATAATCTCTTTGTCAATCCTCTAAAGGGAAACAAAACAAGAGTTGGGAAAATCTTCCTTTAAAAATATTGAAACGCATGAAAAGCACAGATGGAAAGAGCAAACACAGGCATGTTTCACATGGGATCGCCCTGATCCCTTTTCCACAAAATGTTGTGTCTAGAATATTTATTTGTCTCCAAAAAGTGACCCCTGATGTGGCCACAGAGAGCTGTGTTTGAGCAGTCAGCTGAGGGACTTGGGAGGATTTGGGCACCAAGTGGTGTTTCACTTCAGCAGAATGATGAGTGATTCAGGCCACCTGCTTGGTAAATTTTGACCATCTTGCAAATAGTGGTGAAACACAGCTGCTCTCTAAGAACAGTGGAGAGGATCTAGTAGAGGTCTTCGTTTTTCTCCAGTCTTTCAGAAATGGTAGAGGGCTGTGAGGCTAAGGACAGATGTCTGTGAAGTAGAACCTTGTTTTGTGCATTTATCTATACACAGAATATGGCACAAAGATCAAGAGTTACTACTTCTAATAGTACCAAAAGCTATGGAGCTGATTACCCTTGTGAGTGCTTGAGTTCTGCAAAAGCATTTTTATGTAATTTTCAAAGAACAAAGCAGGCAGTGAGTATGTAGTTTCAATACTTCAATACTATTTGGGTAAGTTCATTAAATCTAATTTCTGATTCACTCGGACACCTACCTGGGACATTTTCAGCTTCAGTTTTAGATAAAAGTCTTTCTGACAAGCAGAGGTTGTCTCTGCCTTTCCTGTGGGGACTACCTGGGAATGTGCATCTGCAGCAAACTCGAGTGCAAAAAGCAGCTCAATATTTCTGCCAGAGCTGAGAGCTCACTCAGACTGCATTTACTGACAACTGCCCTGGTGCTTTTACCACCTCACTTTGCACAGCTGCTGTGGGACAACGTGGTCACCCAAGACAGTAGAGACTCATCCCAGATCCTCCTCCACTCAAATGAGGGTTTTTGATCCCCACCTGGACAGAGTTGGTGACTGATGATTTCAGGGTAGAGGATTCAGCTCCAAAAATTATTTTGGAGGTGGAACTAGACCCAACAAGTCAGGGGCTCTAGTGCTTAGGGTTGGGAGCTGGGGGAGCTGAATCCTGGCACACAATTTACTGCAGCTCCCCAGATTAATCTTCTTTATACAGTGATTGACTGCAGTACAAAATATCAGTGCAAATCTCCATTATTTTTTATGTCTGAAAAGCCTCAAAAGAATGGAAAATTATCAAGTCTTGAGATCCATGTAGAGCTTGGAATACCAATTGTGCAGCTGAATGAAAACAGCTGTAACTCAGGATTTGCTCTTTAAGTCTTTCAAGAATAAAAGATCAGGTTAATATATGTAGATTAGGTGGGAATATGATTAACTTCTTTTAATATTTCATGGGATGCACTGCTGGTTAACATCTAAAGGAGGTATTATTTCTGACTCAGACAAATGATAGATGTCCTTTTGTATTTTCATACAGGTTTTTGATTCCTTGACCTTTTCTGAATGGTCTATTAAAAAAAAAAAAAGGCAGAACAAAACACCTTGATATATCACTCTTGGTGCAAGTTAAAAAAGATTACTTGTTCTCCTTAATGAACTCTGAATTTTTTTATCTTGATAAACAAAGCATCTTGTTTGTATCATAGAGCCACAAGGAACCATTTTCAATGCATGAGCCTGCTTACTAACTTAGTTTGCAGTTTGCTGGTGGTTGTCCTCTCTCTTTTAAACAACAAATAGAGATTGTGATCCTTTGCTTGCAAAATAAGAAGGATAGATTCCCAATCTGGATTCCCAATCAGCTTATGAATGCAAGTTTGTAACACAGCAAACTTACCTGGGCTGCTCATTTCCATTAGCCTGCTGCACTTTTGTAAGAATATCAGTCTCACTACCTGTTATCTAAAATTTAATCTATCCAAGAAGTCTGTCAGTTCCTTGTCTTTCAAATAATTACAGTCAAAAAAAGCAAGACTCACCCTCCCTCCCCCTCCTTACACCGGCTCTTTTTTCATGGCATTTGGATTTTTCAAAAATATTTATGGTCCAAATCAGAGGTAAAACGCTCTGCTAAGTAGAGCTGTGTTTTGTAGAGGGTTTAATACTACTTCAGGCAATTTCTGTAAAAAGCTGCTGTCTCTAAACAAGTAGAACCAGACACTGAAAAAACGCCCACAGGAGGGAGCTCAGGGGCTTCTCTTTTCTCACGTCAGGGACTAAGAACTGAGTTTAGACACACAGAGCAGCAGAGCACCGGACTGTTCCTGTGGGACAGTAACCTCTCCTCTTTTATTTCCCTCCTCTTTCACAAAAACATTCTGCCTGCAGGTCACACAATCCTGTCTGAGCTTCAGGGCTGCATGGTAGGTCTGGAAGGTGAGCAGGTTTAAACTAAGGCTCACATGAAAGCTCAGGCTGTCTGTGGGTTTTACCTCTCCTTTACTCCATGAGCCCTGTGACAGTAACTTACAAAAGCCCTGATAAAGGCCACCGGAGACAGCAAGGCTCAGGAACTCTGGGTGAAAGTTCCTCAAGGTCAGCAGGCGAGGTGAGGTGTTGTCAGGGGTGACATCTCCAAGAAAGCAGTGCATTATTCCATTTAATGCTCCACATAAAGATTGAACCAGCAAAGTGCCTTTGAGGTAGGGTGCAGAATAATTAAAATTTGTTCTTTTATTCCACCAAACCACAGATTATTTGTGATAGGCACAAACTGCAGGGGGCATCGTAAGGTTTTTCTTCCAAGAAAAGTGTGCCACCCAAGCTCTGGTGTTTGCCTCTGGTCTCCCTGTGTGGGAAAATGAGTGGGGGTAAAAAGATATTGGTGCAGAAATTACAAGGGAAAATACAGTTCCTTCTTCCTGGTCAGAACATGGTCAGCATCCCTGAATTCCCACACAATCTAGGGGGGACTAAACAGAGAGCGGAGTGGAGTGGAGTGGAGTGGAGTTGCTACAGCTGGGCTCTGTGGAAACCCTTGCAGAGGAGGTAACTCAGTGGTACTTTCTGATAAGCCATACAGCATCTCAAAGCCAAGGGAGATAAAGATGTTCAGCTGTTGTATCAGCAGCTGTGGTGAATCCCCTCACCTTGGGTAAGAACCATACTCTGTGTGTTGAGTGATCTTGAGCTGGCTTTTTTTTGGGGACTAGAGCTTGTTAGGATATTGCTTTGAATTAATATATTGTTTGAAGAGACTTTGCAGTCAGATATGATCACCTGCATTCCTTGAACTTTAACCTGTCACAATTTTATTGATAGAACATTATTCCATTAACTGTTAATATGAGTCCTTCAATGGCCCTACCAATCACTGATAGTGGGTGAAGGTGTGGAGACCTTGAAGGAGGTTTCTCTGTTTGCTGTGTGACCCTAAATGGGTGAGTCAAACCACCCTCTGACACAGCAAGACCATTCAGAGTCCCAATAATGGGACACTGACAGACTGCTCCTGGCTTTCCTGGGGCACTGACACACCAATCAAACACTAAGGGTTTGAGGAAATCTCCCCTTTTCACAGACACCATGACTACATTCAATTCAGCTGAAGCATAACCCCACCATTGCTGGGACAGGTGACTTGCACAAACAAGCCAAGCTCATTTCAGAAACTTAATCAAAAGAGAGGAGGGCATAGGGAGGTGGCAGATGGAAATCTATATCACATCTCATCCTGAGCAAACAAAAAAAAAAAATGGGGTGATCACAGCTCACCCAGGCTTTCTGTGTGGGGAGACAGTGCCTGAAGGGTGAGGTAAAGTGAGGGGGAAAAAAGGGACAAAGCCTTGTCATTTAAGTCCCAGCAAGAGGATGCTTTAGTAAGGAACAGCCCCACATTTTCTGGAAAGATGGACATTGTCCTTTCTGTTGTTCAATTTAAGAAGCACTAACAGTAGACTGACTTGAAAAACAGAGCTTTAGGATCCAGAGTGGTGTCAGACTCATAAATCAGGAAGTCAGCTCATCTCCAAGCACCATTTAGACTCTCACCTTGAGTTAGATGCTGTAGTTTTCACCTGAAACCTCACTATTTTTTGCTTCAATACACTAGCTGGATTTAATATAGGTAACACTTGTGTGCTTCATTCAGCACTGAGTTTCCTAAAATACTGACAAGAGACTTACCAAAATATGGACTTGTAACTGAATTTGGGGAATTTGGTTTTGATGAATAGCTTCTCCTTTACTTAAATGTTAGTATGAAGATTGTCTGACAAAGCCAAAAGAATTTGCCAGATTAGTTCATTGTTTAATGTCAAGTTGTAGCTATTTACAACTGTTTTGTCTTGCCATTTGTAATTTCTGTTGTACTCCTTCCATGAATTTATTTGACTCAACAATTTATTTGTATAATGTTGATGTCAACTCAACATTTATGCCTGGCAGTAGCCTTTGAGGTCACAAAACAATGATTTATTTCATTAGAGGAACCGAGCAAATGTTGAAGGAATATGAGGGGCGAGAGGAGGCAAAAAGCTTATATTGAAACAAAAATTTCTTCTGTGAGGCTGATTTGGGCAGTTACAGCTCTGACTGTGTTGGTGAGAGTGGTGTGGGTATAAATACCAGCCAAGTTCTCCTCTCACTATGGATATTCTCTTTTTTGCTAAATTGGCTCAGGCATGGTCTCTGCTGAAACCCGCTGTCTCTTCTTACCTGAGGACCACAACCAAGGCCATCTGCTCTGCCAGGTCCCATCCAGCCCTTTCAGCCACTTGCAGCACCCAGATTTCATGTCACAGCCCCCCCCATTTTGCACTGGCAAAGGAGACCAGTGTCAGCACAACCCGGGGGGGGAGGGGATGCTGGATATAGCAATTATCCCTCAAACATTCCCATTCCTTAGATAGCTGCATAGTGCTGCTGGTGTGCAGCAGTGTCTGTGCCCATGCTTAGAGGTCGTGCATATTTTGCAGTGTAGATATTTGGCTATCAAAGGTATTGCTGACGTTTTGAATAAGGACTGGAATTTGCTATATATAATTAACAGTAGGGGGTGGTGGTCTTTTGGATAATGAGATCTTTAGATGCTGGAGGTTGAAAGAGAGTGGAAAAGGGATGCACATATGATCTTTCATATAAAGCAGTCTGGTGATAATGCCCAGCTCACGCTCCCTGCGCTGGCCCTTTGATGTTCAGACCCTGCATCAGATGTGAAAGGAATGACTGACAGTCCTGGGACAACACATGGTGTCTAATGAGCTCACTGGGGCTCATCACTCCCAGTGCTGACATTTCAGTCTGAGCCCCTCAGCTTCTGGGACTTGGGTTCACCCTTTTGTTTGCCCACAGCTCTGTGTCATTGAAAACTGACCAAGTCACCTCCAGAACACAGAGATTTCTTCCCATGTAACACAAACCTCTCTGAATGCTGTCTGTGGTCATACCTGTCCCCTGTGGCTTTCCACTGCTGACTGCCCTCCTACTCCAAGGTTTGGCTTGCAAGGTCTGTCACCTCTGCATTCACATCCCACACACAGTCACAATAAGGCAAAGGAAAGCTTTGCCTGAGCAGATAGAGGAACTCCTGTAACCGAGCTCTCTGTCAGTCACAGCAGTGAGCATCCTCGAGCTGCTGTGTGTGGCTTCTGCTGCAGATAAACTGGGGGGGAGCTGAACAGATGGGCTGAATTCTGCTCTTGGAAAGGACCTCCCCTCCTTACCATGGGACCCTGCCAGACATTGCTGTGCATGGAAGAAAATCCAGTCTATCCCAGACAATAACTGTGGGGCTGTGCTCATGGGTGCTACTGACCCTAAATCCTTACACAGCAAAGATGCTCTCAACACTCTCATGACTTCTACCAAAACGATGGCTCAGCCAGGTTTCTGGGAACAGCACGGACATGCTGCTGCCTGACTGCAAACTCTGCCATTTAGGAAGGTAAGAATTTTAATATAAGAACAGTTGTGTTGTTCCAGTGCAGTCACAATAGACTGTGAGTGACCCTTCCTAAAACCTCATGTTAATGGAGGAGGGACAGAGTTTCTCAGCAAATACCAGATACTATTCCCAAACTTTGGATCCCCTGTTGTTTCAAGATTTAGGATTTGGGGATTGCCTTTCTTTATAAGGCAAAATGGTATTTGCTCAATGGCCTAAGAGCTGTAGACGAAAATAAGTCCTACATTTAGTCATCATTTTGGTGGCTCTGGTTCTGTACATCAACAGGTCTACTCAAGTTAAGAAATTGCTCCATTTAGTATGTGGCATTTTAGTGTTTAATGAGTTTTTAGCTTCTGAATAATGGCTTTTGTGACAGATGTGATATGTCACATTTCCAGGCTTTTAGGAAGGAATAGTGAGTCTCGTGACCTTTCCCTTCCCAAGAGTTGCTCAGCCACTGAACTCTGATCACACACTTAAACTCTGATGCAAATAATTGTTTCAGCTAGGCTGGGTATTTCAGGTATGGCATTTCATATCCAGTTCATTTTTCAATGGTTTATTTGTAATTTCTGCTAAACCACAGTTAAAGTTATCCAGCATTTGGCCACTAGGTCAGTAAGAGATGACCCTTGCCAACAGCACAGTTTGCTTTGGAGGCCAGTATAAGTAGAAAACAGAATAAATTGATAGGTTAAGAGGTTGTCTGTGGGAACTGATGCCCATCGTCTGTCCAAATGTCAACTTCCAGAGTGCAGTGCTGTCATCTGGCTGGCCTTCTTCTCTGTTCCCCTGCTGCCCATGGCCTAAAGTAAAAGCACCTCTCTGTAGTCAGAGCCGAGTCTGAAAAAGAAGAAACTCTCAAAAATATCCTTTCAGAAAAAAAGAAAGGCTTCTTAAAAACAAGTCCTCATGCTTTCTCCTTTGTCACGGCCCACACTGTGGCACCAGCACCATCCAGCACCCCGGGATGTTTTGTACTTCTCCTCTCAGATCTGATCCAGCCTGGTTAGTCCCGTCTTTGCTGCCATCGAGTGCTGGGAGCACCGGCCTGACCTTGGGTCGTTTCTTGGGAATCTTCCCCCACAGCAGCACCCCTTGTCCCCGTCTGCCGTGGCCCTCGGTCCCTAGGAGTTGCACTCCTCGCAGTGGCAGGAGAGGATGTAGCGGTAGGTGGCCGTGAGCCGCATGCCCCCCCGAGCAGCGCAGCCTCATGGCCTTCAGCTTGGAGGTCTGTGGCCGGCAGCAGTGGCAGGTGGAGCGGAAGGGCTGCTTCAGGACCGTGCTGAAGGAAACCATGGGCTCGGAGCGCGAGGTCTGGCTGCAGCGGCCCTCGCAGCGCGCCAGCAGCACCATCTGCCAAGGAGAACACACGGGTTAGGAAACGTGTCCCCAGCATGTGGCTGGCACCAGCAGCTGCCTCTTTCCAGTCTGGCTGGGGTTTTGTCACTGCATCCCAGCCCCACACAGTGGTGTGCCCCTGGGCTGTGTCTGAGGGAGTGGGCAGGAGGAAAAGCAAGGCTCCTCTGAAGTCCCTGGCACCAACACCAACAAGTACTGCAGCACCTGGACTGACCTCAGGGCTCCAAGTGATCACAGCCAGCCCTGCTTTCAGACACTGTGACTGCAACTGCAACTTGCTAACCCCAGACCTGTGGCAGCCAAGCCCTTAAATCATCAGCCAGGCTGGTACTTTGGTTGGGTATTACCAGTGTTTTGAGTATATACACCAGTGATCAGCAGAACTGGTTCTCAGGGACAGCAAAATTGCTTGAGTTTAGATATATGGACATGTAAAGTAGAAATATAAAGAAGATGCTTAGTTTATTGCTTTAAAGAACTGCCTTTCACTCACTCCTTTGACAAAGATCACCTTGGACAGGTATTTGCAATTACATGTGTATCTATATATCATTGTATCAGTTGTACCTATAGAAAATGCACTGCATAGCATAAGGCAATGAAAATGTAAAAAAAGTTGAACAAAAAGAAAAGTTGCCAAACACAAACGTTCCCTAGTGAGATTTTCAAAAATAAATACAGCTCCTTGTTTCTTCTTCTGAGTTCACCATGTGAGCTGTGACCAGAGCAAGGTAGCTTGCACATTAGGAGGCACTAAGAAAGGAAGGTCCATGAGCACTCAGCTACTCCCCTACAACCCCTTGGGCAGAGAAGATACAGCATTAAGCGCTACATAAATCTTGGAAAGGACCCTCTAAAGCTCAGTAAATGATGTGTTGGAAACACCTTGATAACGGGTGTTGCACAAGTTTGAACAGACTCCTGTACTTTCATGGGGACGGAAATATTAAATCCACATGAGCTAATTTTGCTTAAGCAACATAAACTTCAATATCAGCTTACTATATCATCTAAAGGAGGCAGTAAAACAGTTGTAAGTCTTTCCTGTAACCAAGGGAGAACATTATATTTTAAACATGCTGCACATATCTGCTAGGTTTTTTTTCCCCACAAACTGAAAAAACAACTACAAATGTGACAGCGAATATTTTACAGTGTTAAATCCTTTGGGGCTTCTTTCACCTCACAACCTCAACTGGCTGCTAACCTCTAAGTCTCGCAAGCAGGTACATTGAATGTTTAATTTTGTCTTTACTCAGAGTTGTAAGATAAAAGAGATAAAAGAGAGAGAGAATATTCCTGATATCTCATGGGAAATACCAGTGCTGTCTGTGTCCACGGGAAAAGTTCTGATCATCCACAGTATAATGCTTAAAAATTACTCTTCCAAGAGTACTTGCATGCTAAGTATTTTCCTTGAAAATGTATTAATGTATTAATATATTAACAACTACACTTCCAGTCAACACAGGTCACAAGGAAGATATCTTCATGAGCTGATGATCTGTTCTTGGTACAATCTTCCTACTTGGTTAAATTAAGAGATGGGCTTTTGTTGTTGATCTGCCATCCTTTAAGATTTTTAGCATAAATTTATGGTTTCCTTCCTGTGATACTGCATATTCATGCATCAATTAACTTCAGCTGTTTGTACTAATATGGTGGGAAGGAAATTTCAGTGTTTTGTTGAGTCACATCTGAGCTTTGGACCTATCAGCTGTTTAATAGCAGTGTCTTTATTGTATAGAGAACATGAAAGGGACAATTACTGCAGTGCTGTCACCCCATTAATCACAGATAAAGATCCACTTTTTTCCCCTTGGTAAACAAAACTCACTTTCCAGGCAGGCAGCTGATGAAGGTATCTAATTAGGTACCAGCTATGCAGGTATCTAATCCTGCTGCATTGCAAAGGAAAGGAGCAGATTGGGACATTTAACCCAATAATTTCCTTCCCAGCATCTTGACAGTTCTTGCTAAGTGCCCTGCTTTGACAGGTTCACCAGACTGTGCAGTCTCTGCCACAGACTGTTCCCAAACATTTGGCTGAATCACAGAATTAACCTGGAAAGCCCTTTGAGACCATCAATTCCAACCTATAAATTCTGGGAGTGAAGAGCAATCCAACAGCACCTGATGACTGTTTGAAGGCTTCAAAGACAACAGAGCTGAAGTCTTCTCAGGAGTGGTTCAGGGGGACGTGCAAGAGACAGAAATTGCTTTTTGGGAGGTTCAGAGCATCCCTAGAGTCCCTTCCAAGCAATCATTTCTATGATTTCAGCCCAAATGTGACAGCAGACATTGCTCTATTGTGGGGCTGACTTCTGGTGGTTGATGCTTCTGGAGCTGGAAAAATCAGTCACTTTCTGATACTGTTACCTTAAGAATTTTTATGGCAAAAATCTGCAAGCTACTTTCAGAAATGCCAATAAAAATAAAATAAGCCCTCAAGAAACTGGCAGGACTAGAGAAGAGTTATCCAGGGTAATTATAGGGTAGGAATATTTGATGTGCCAATATCTCTGTCTCAATATATTTCTCATAAACAGCTGGCTTCCTAATGCAAACCCAGCCAATATTTAGTCAATGTGCCACTATATTTATAATTCATAATTTACAATTTATAATTTATAAGCCTTGTCTTTAAAAACTTGTTTTATTCTCTGGAGGCCCTAATCTGCAATTTTGCTGGCTACTGAGTTTTTCATAAAATTAAGGTCAGTATTTATATAATGTAGAATCACACAGTGTTGGTTTTATGCCTTGTTTTTGGATGACAGTGTAAACTCTTACCAATGGCACAAACCCAAGGTTATCAAGTTGAACTTTCAGGCTGAAAGAAAAAATACTAAATTTCTCATTTTCTAACCTTCTGGGCTACCTAAAGTCCTAACCAAAATTTACCTCCCACTTTATAAATCCAGAACAGCACCAGTGGATTTTGGCAGGTGTGCAAATGAGCTGGAAATGGCATGTACTTTGAAAGTGTTGCTTTGCCTTTTAATCAACTGCACCAGCTGCTTATTGCTTCATGTACTGTAGTGCAATAGAGATTATCACCTAAATAATTAGTAATGCTGTGATGGCATAGCACAATGATACAGTGGGTGTGTATATATAGTAAAAACAAGTGGGTATTTTATAACCTGACACCCCTTGGCTCCTCTTGTCCCCTGCACATGTGGGTTTGTGCGTGTCACCTTGCAAGGCTGGATCCAGAGGCACAGTGCCCTACAACAAGGGAACCACATGGATCTATGAGCAGCTAGGGAAGGATATTATTATCATTATCATTATCAGTCATTATCATTATTACTTAAAGTCAGTGGTCTCATAGGTACTAAGAGAGCAACATGAATCTGAGGCAATATTTGCCTCTGAGGGTTTGAGCTGTGTTCTGGAAATCCAGAAGCTCTGAATTGGTTTGTTATTAACGGTGTTTGTAGTTCCCTTTTCTGCACCTTCAGGCACAAGATGAAGCCTGAAAGCAGATGGGCTGGGATGCCTGAGAACAGATTTTCACACAGTTCCTGTGGCCTGGCTGCAAGCAGGCATTACTGAAAATCTCCTGAGCTACCTCAGGAGTAAATGTCTCCAAACATCTCCTAAACCCTTCTTCATCTGCTCCGTGTCTCTCTGGGCTGGATTCTTTAGTGTGAGGCTGTCAGTGGTGGCACACTTCTGGATGAAGCACTTATGACAGCCAAAACTGGAATTCAGGAGGCTCTGGGAGAAGTGAGGGAACCCAGCACATTGATGGAGAGCAGTGGGTCTCCATGACAGAGGTCAGGGTAAATTCAGTGTAGTCAGGAAAGGTAAAACTTCATGAGCTGATGCAAACATTTCCTTGAAGACAAAAGAAAACACTGTTTTTCTGGAATAAATGGCCTTCTTCCATCCCGCTTTTGTGTTTCTTTTGTACATTTTGTTACTATAATGGACTGTGTTTCCAAAGGATTTGGAATACTGTTTTCATCGCCTACCTGAGGCCACAAGCAAAAGGGATTTTAATGATTAAATTATATTGGCTGGATGTTTACCAAAACTACTTCCCATGTGGGTACAATTGGCAGCCTCCACAGAGAAGCACAGTGGACATAATCCTTTTTTAACCAGGACAGACTGCAAAATTAATATGTCTTCCAATTTCTGAAGCCATTTTCAACTTCTGTAACCCTACGCTGCACCAAAAGGGAAAACATATGGAGTGAGAAAGGATCTCCCAGTGAAACCTGTCTATCACCCCAAAAAAGGGCAAAGTTTCTGCTTTGCATTGTCTGTCCAAGCTTCCACAATGGGAACTTGGTGGAAAACAGAGGTACCACAATTCCCACAGCACTCCCACAAAACTTTCCATTTTTTGTCTTGGTTACATTTTATCACAATATATACATAAACAGACATTGCGTCTAGTTTTCATTAGCATGTCTAATATTCCTCTGTGTTTATATGCTAGATCCAGAACAGAAGCCATATGTCTACCAGGATGAATCAGCTCCCCAAGACCTTAAAACAAACAAAAAAAGAGCTTGAATGAAAAGAGTTTTCTAGGAAATTATTTCACTTTGTATGGAAACTGTTTTTATTTTCCACTTCATGAGAAAGTCCATACAACTCATAGTATTGTTATAAAAGTGTTCTTGAAACCATTGTGGAATTTGGGAAGCCAAAAGACGTGATAATATTTTCAAACATGATTTCCATTAAAGGCTTGATTTAAAAAGAATCATTGACTTTTGCAGCCAGGATTTTGAATATTTATGTCAACAACTTTTTTTCCTCAAAGCTCAGTTTTGAAATGGTATGGTTTTCATTACAATGCATTCTGTGTTCTCATTTCCACCAGTCCCACTCTTTAAGGCCTGATTGCTTTTCTGCTTTTTTCTATCATTAGGGATGCTTAAAAAAGCGAATTGTCTATGGGTTCTTTTCCTTCCTTCCTTCCTTCCTTCCTTCCTTCCTTCCTTCCTTCCTTC
>JAHLSL010000075.1:5299674-5358882 GCA_025920805.1 Petroica traversi | reverse complement strand
TCCTTCCTTCCTTCCTTCCTTCCTTCCTTCCTTCCTTCCTTCCTTCCCTCCTTCCCTCCCTCCCTCCTTCCTTCCTTCCCTCCTTCCCTCCTTCCTTCACTCCTTTCTTTCCAGAATTCCTTCTGGAATTCCTTCCTTTTGGAATTCCTTCCTTTTGGAATTCCTTCCTTCCTTCCTTCTGAAATTCCTTCCCTCCTTCCTTCCCTCCTTCCTTCCGGAATTCCTTCCAGAATTCCTCCTCCTTTTCAGATCTAACAAGTGATCAGAAGTGTGCAGAGGGAGCACTGCTGGCACACAGATACCTGCAAATAAAAGCCACCCATGGCACCTACACAGTCACCTTTGCCTCTTGCTGAAGTCAACTGCAATAAAATTTCACAAAGAGATGCACTTCTGCCGTTGTCTGTGTTAATGCCAGAGGTCTTCCAGATGGTAGGGAGGTCTGGTCTAGGCTAAAAGCCAATCAAAAGACCTCTCTGAATCTCAAGTAATGTATGATTTTACTGTTTGGATTCAGAAGAAGTGGGGCAAACTTCTCTGGGTTCCCACAGCTGTGAACCAGGCTGTGCAAAGCCAGGCAGACAGTTCTGCTGAGAGAACAGTGCCAGGCAGCCCAGAGCAGAGCAGGCTCCCAGTGCCCAATTTTGAGGCTGTCAGCCCCTCTCTGCTGAGCAGTCACAGGACAAGCCTGGCTGCAGAGCCTCAGCCAGGGCAGCAGCTGTCCTGGTGCACAGAACACCCAGCAAGTCTTATTTTCTGTGGTCTCTTCTCTATATGTTTTATTTTAGGTTTTGTGACTTACAGCTCCCCGTGGCATTCCCCCACCCTTGCACTAATTGTGGGAAGCAAGGAACCCATTCTGCACACAAAAGCATCTGGGGGGTATCTGCAGCCAGCACTGCATCCATCTCAGCTCTGGATCCTCTCTCCTGTGAATGTTCCCAGGATCCCCTCAGCTGGGGTTTGCCACCAGCCAGGCCCCTCTTGAGCTAAACCCTGTCACACACCAGCCTCCCATCCCTCTCTTACCCAACATAGGGCTGGCAAAGGCCCTGGTGCTGGCAGTGGTTCCCTCTCCTTAATCCAGGGATGTGAGTGCCTGAGGCAAAGCCCCTTCCCATGGGACAGAGGAATGGCCCAGTCATCTGGATGTACAGAGTGTGCTAGCTCAGACAGAAAAAATTAGGACAAGACAAACGGGACCAGCAAGGATTTTCCCATTGTTTCTCCCAATTCTTTCTCTCCACACAATGAAATAAATGGCTGTAGGCTACATACACAGGCTGCTAAACCATTTTGACACAAAACTTTTCAGGCTTGAAATCCCAAATGAAAGTAAATCTTGTATTTCTGTCTGTTCCTAAGCCCTACAGTAACTATCCAAGTGTCACTTTTTATGAAAACAAAGGCTTTGAAAAGGCGGTAGGCAGGGAGAAAATGAGCAGTGTTCCTCACAACCTTTTTTAATTACCATTTTACAGTTTGGTTCTTTATCTCAGTACTTCACTTATAGTAGCTATGAACTTGCTCCAGATTAGACACTCAGTTGAAAGATGGGGTGACTGGGGTGATCTAAACCTCCAAACTAGCCTATCTCCTGGGGACCATCAGCTGAGATCCCAGATGTGCTCATTTGAGTCTTGTAATTTTCCTCACGTAAGCTTTACCATCACTGTGCATTTCTCTTGAAAAGGTGAAAGAGAGTCAAGAGCCTTTATCTCCAGTCCCAGCTCTTATGTACACACAAGATGTCTCCACATCGAGCACTCTGCAGCTCGATATTGGTAGACAGGAATTTACGCAGGGAAAACCACCCAAAAAGGTTTGTTTTACCAGCTCTTCCCAGGCAGCTCGGTGCTGTGAGGAGGTGAGGGAAGGCCTTACCTTGGAGCTGCACTTGTAGAGAGGGTGGCTGATGGAGTCGACGTAGTGGTGCCTCATGCAGCGGCTGGGGTCGGAGTCGATCAGGAAGGAGCCGTCGGATTTACTGTCCGTGTCTCCCATCATCACCAGCAGCGAGAGCATGGAAATCGAAGCCGCGAGTACATGATTTCCCATTGTCGAGGAACTTCTCGCTGGTAACAGCAGAGGGAGGTAGAGCATTAAAAACCCTCCATGTTCTGGAAGCCAGTTCCTTTCCAGGATGGTGAAAAGTCTGGTTTAAGTGCCTGAGCTGACATTCTTCTTCTCGAGTTGGAGTCTGACGAGATTGTAATCCGGCACCGAATCTCCTGCGCAGCTTGGAAAAAAGCGGCATAAATCACAAATCTGAGCAAAGAGCTTTGGAGAAAATAGACATAAATAATGTTAAGGGACTCAGGACCTTTGCTATCCAAATTACGTGCTCTGAGTGAGCATCATGCCCACAGTAGGCAGGGAATATGGCATTAAGGGAGGAGATGTCAAGGCCTTGTTACTTGTAGCATTGTTCTATTATTTCTGGGAGAACCCTTTGACTTCCAGCATCACAAGTGGTGCAATGCCATTGTTTTCCACTTGGTGATGATCCCATTGTGTTCCCCTCAAAACTCGTGGTTAGCAATACATCAGAAATTTCTGCAAATCGAAAGGACTCTGTACCCACTCAAAGCGCCAAAGAGGGGCAAACTTGGCTGTCTCCTGCATTGCAGATGGGAATTTCTGGCCTAGGTAGCACGTGGAAAGGCTTTATTTCCTTACTTGTGAGGCAGCCCTTGCTCAGTGTCAGTCTCCTCCCCGCTAATTAAAGAGCAGCATCTGAAAAACACATTTATTATTTCATAATATCCAAGTACTATCCCAGCTTTCAATTGGGAAGAAACATGTTCAGGTGGAGACATATGGCTGTCTAGCCATGCATCTGGATTTCTGCTTCATGTTGGAGATCAGGAGATTCCCCAGGGAACAGGCACAGGACAGCCCTGAAAAGCTACCCAGAGCTTTGTGCCAGCAGGGGAAGGAGAATATCTCCATCAGCTGCTTCTTCACAGCCCCTTGATCCTTCTCACAAAGCCCTTAGTCCCAACTGGGTGATTAATTTCACTTTTACAACAAACAGATATAACTTGAAAGAGCTGTGAATTATCCATCTAAACACAGCCCGATGAAGGATAGTCAAAGGATACTCATCAGTACAGTTAAAAGTGCAAAGACTTTCTGAAGAAACTTAAGATAAAACAGTTCCCTACTCACGAAGAAATTCTCGGCAGAGCCTCTTGAGTATTTAAAGAGCTGATGTGTGCCTTTATTGCCTTATACAATCCTCTTTCAAAATTGTTTTCTGGTTTGCTGGCAGTCCTTTAAACCAAGTGATACTCATCTCCCAAACAGCCTCCCCACCAGAGTGCCTGATGAGTTGTATATTGCTTTATAGCCTCCTCCAGCACTTCTGTGAGAGGAGTGCCTACAGTGACAAACACTTGCAGAGTTCATCCAAGTTGGGATGGTGCTGATGTGACATCCCAAGTCTCATGCTGGGAAGAAAAGTTATTAGGGATGCTCTGTGTGTTAGAGAGACAAGGATGCTCTGTGAATTTGACATTTTTGTTGTTGTTGTTTCAGGCTGTTATCCACATGCTGAAGTAGGAAAGGAAAAATTATGTGACTGTGGATTTAAATGACAATATATTTTTTTCCCCAGTCTGACATATGACCTGTTATATTTTCATCAGCAAATGGAGCATAAAAACCACAATATGTCTTTGCAGTAAAAAGAACTTAAACAAACAACACTAAACACTTAGGATCTCAGATTCATTTATGCACAGCCTCATTCATGTCAATAAATATCCCTCCAAACATTTTAGCAGCACAGGGGAGAAATCTCTCAGTCATGGGAGCTGGGACAGATTCCCTCCCCGAAGTGAACTCTGCTACTCCAGTTCACACAGATGATGCCCAAGGATTAGCTAACAGGAGGAGGGATGCACTATTTTTTTCTCCATGTTTAACCTTTTACCTACATTCCTATTCTTTTTTGTAAAGAGGCTGACCAAAACATGCTGCTTGGCAAGGTCTCCCTCCAACAGAGTTAATCATTATTACACACCCAGTAATTCCCTCTCTGTCCAAATAAATTTACTTGATATTAGACGGTCTCATTTCATGTGATATTACACCCAGGGATCCCCATTTCCCATTCTCTCCATCCCACTGTTAATTCTCTGCTTCTATATCTTTCCATGGTTTTGATCAGTATGATTTAATACGGTGAGAGAAATCTGAAGTCCTGGCTCAGCTTTCAAAAGCTTATCTCCCTAGTTTTCTTCAGGAAATAATTGGATGACACAGAGTCTGCCTCATGAAAACACTCTGAGAAATCTGGAAAGACATGGGAAAAAGTGTGAGAAAAGGAAGATGGCTGTACCTTCTTCAGGGTAAGCACAGTTCAAAAAGTATTAACACTTCCACAATCATTTAAAATAGCCCTGATACTTTAGGGCAAAAGAAATGTAGCAGGCTTTGGTAACAATACTTTGGAAGAAGTGAAAAGTAATGTTATCAAGTATTTATAAGAAAAGAAGAGAGAAAACTGTTGTAAAAGGGATCCATCTCCTGTGAAATAAGTGGTTACAGTTGTTTTTAGACACAATAGGCAAAATGTGTAGGTAAATCTCCTGGCACACCTGTGGGAAGCATGCACATACATTTTTCAAGCACATATGCTGTATATAATATATATACAGGGAAAAAAAAGTCTTAGAGGGACATTTAACAAATAGGACTTAGGGTGTAGATTTTTGATTCTGTAAACAAAAGTTGAAATATTTTCACTTAGGTGCATCACTATGATGAGGTAGGTTGGCATGACATTTTCCTTTTCCAGATTATATTGTGCAATGGCATTTCACTTGAACATAGCATTCTTTTTTTTTTTTTAAGTTAAAAATTGCATTCCTTTGGAAATGATGTCTGAAATTCTAAAATCCTAGATAGCACATGCTATCAGGATTGGCATAAGTAGTTTCCCGTCTATGCTTCTGTCCAAAAAAACAGAAGCAAGTACAATTGTGATCATAAATCATCATTACAATGGCATTTTGTTTCATTTGGAAAATACACGTTTTTGTTGAACTCAACAATTTCACATAGAAATTTTATTCTTTTGCTCCAGCTGTTTTTTCCTCACTTTCTTTTCATGTAAAAAGTGTGGTAGACAGGTCATCTGCCAAGCTGACAAAAAGAAGCCTAAACCCTCCCTCTTTACAGCATCCTGTAAAGAAAAAGATGCAAAGGTGACTTCATATCCTTTGCTTCAATTTACTTCAAAAATACAAGGCCTAACAGTGGATGAAAATCCCTACTTCACATTTTTTTCAGAACTCACTGAGATATGGGGAGTACATTTTGTTAGCAATGGCTTAGTTCCCTTTCCATTCAACTAGTTTTCAGGATTTCATACAGACATAATATACTAAAACTTGTTAGAGCTGTTACCTAAAACTGCTACAGCTGTTAACCTAAAAACTTCAGGGCAAAATCTAAGACATCCAAAGAAAAACCTTATTAACATACAGTCTAAGGCTTCTTGTATGTGGACATAGGGGCACATTTTTCCAGCTCCACGTTCTTACTAACTGCTTTCTGAATAATAGAGATTTCATATCATCATTTTAATATCATTTAGAGAGTGGTGAAGGCTAAAGTTTCATTTTCCTTTAAGGACAGAAGAACATTCCATCATCTGGAATTATTTAGCCGGTCACTTTGTGAGAACGTAAACAGAAATTCCCTTTTTGCTATGTATCTTGGAAAAAATAAAGAGCTGAGCAATCCTCCAAAGGTCTGTTGGATCTGCTCAGCTTTTCCCCTGGAAGGTAGGAAGGGAGCAGTAGAAAAGCTCATTTATGGTGTACTTTTACTAAGTTGTTCCCTGAGCCCCCTGTATTAGGCATGCACGAATGTTCAGCTTGGCCTTCATTGGCTGTGCATTTTCTATGTTTGGGACTCCTGCTTGAAGATGAGGGCACAGTTTAAATCCCTCAATGCTTTTTATGTTTTGGAGGCTGCCAAAATCCCGTTGAAGCAGCAGTGTGTGTATATAACTTAAGCCTGGCCTTGCTTGCTCTGCATATTTAGTAAACACAATTAGTTGGATCCTACCATGTGGTTCCCCCATTCTGAATTAGTTATGTAAACAGAAGAGTTGCAAGACTACTCATTTTCTCCAAACTCCAGACCTAAAAAAGTGTCACTAACCATGCATGTGTATATATGTGTGCATGTGTGTCAATTCCTTCTGCTGTTCTGACAAGAAAAAAAAAAGAAGAAAAAAGCCACAGAGTTCTTCATTAGACCAAAACGGATTTCTCTAGAACTTTATCGAATTTGGAAAGGTTTCCATTTTCCAGGAAGATAAGGATCTGGGGGTTTCACTCTCCAAGATCTGGATTGGAGTGGAAACAAATGTGATGGGCAAATTACCCAGTCAGGCTCCACCAGGGTTTGTTCTCCAGAGTTAAATTCTTCATTGCCATGAGAAGGGCAGCATGGTCTGTTCCCAAAGATCCATCTGAGATGGCTTCCAGCCCACACAGCCATCCACACCAAGCCTGGGAACAACTTGAGAAGCACTGAGAGCTGTGGGACTGAATCTGAGCCATTCCAGAGGAGAGTTCATGGAGCTGGAGAGGCAGCCCCAGATGAGGTGCTGTGTCTGACCCTGCTTTCTGTAGAACCATCTCAAAGCCTTTGTCAGTTCCAGCATCTCTTAAAGCTCTGTAAATAAATGCAATGATCTTCTTCTCCAGCTATTTTACTGTGGCCATTTCTGTTCCAGCAGTAAAGGAGCTGGCCTCCTGTTATATAGTGTCAAAAATCCTCACTCCACTTGGCAGCTGCCTGTCAAAACACCTGATGGAGCCACTGAGTGGCCATGTGGCAGCCAGGTGAACACAGGCAGCCCCAGTTGTCTGAGAAATGCATCCACACAGCAATTGAACAGGTTTCTCCCCATTCTGAGGCAGGGCAAATACCAAACCAAATGTTTTGAGTCAGATTCTTACAGGTCTAACTACATGAATGTTCCCCAAGGTCTTGTTGTGCTTTAGAGGGTTTGCTCAACTGACAAACCTTGTCTCCTTCCATGACAAGGGGAATGTCTTCATCCATGGCCCAGGAGCTCCATTCACCCATTACACAGCAGGGCAGTGTAGGGCAAGCAGGGCACATGAACACACTCCTGGCCAGAGCTGGCAGCAGCTGGTAGGCAACAGGAGAGGGGAAGGAAAAAGGCAGTAAGAAGGAAAACAAGCTCAAAAGAAGGAAATTTAAGCCTCTTTATCTGGTTGTCCATGGTAGAGAAGCCCATCTTCTGGTCCTACTAAGTCTGTGCTGAGAAAAACTCCTGGAAACCATTTTTTACTGTGAGACTTCCTCAAGTCTTATAGTATTTCAGGAGATCAATACCTGTGAGTGTAAGCAGACTGAAAAAGAAAAAATAGGAAGAGCATGGCATTTGAAGCATAAGAAGCAACACAGCAATTGCAGCAAACATAATGGAAGCACCTTGGGAGCCTCAGCACACGTGGGATGAGCATTCACAGGTCTGATTCCCTGGGCTCATTTAAGGCCCCAAAAGTGTTCCCACAGTGGGGACCTGGTGCATGAGGTGGAACAAATCCAGCTGAATGGCACTTGAGCTGT
Organism: Petroica traversi; assembly: GCA_025920805.1. NCBI lineage: Eukaryota > Metazoa > Chordata > Aves > Passeriformes > Petroicidae > Petroica > Petroica traversi. Next base: position 5,351,259 of record JAHLSL010000075.1, on the reverse strand, counting down.
CTGAAATTCCCTCTGCTTTTGAAGCTCCCAAGAACATTTCCAGCCCTTCAGGTAGAAGGAGAGGGGGAGCAGGAGGTGCCTTCCTGCTCGGTGGCTGAAATAACAAACTCCAGTGGGTACTGCGGGCTGGCGCCCAGCCAGCAGACAGAGAACACGGAGAAAAGGGTTTAATGCCCTGGCAAAGAATAACTACTGGGGGACAAAAGAGTGCTTGTATTTTTATTCTTTCCTTTTCCTGCTTCCAGGAAGCTTTAAATAGATTGATTAAGGGCATGCATGGGATATCTCTCTAATGAGGGAGTAAAGCCATTTAATGGCGAGGTGATGCCAGCCTTGGATTCTTTCTTTATTCTTGTGCCTCACTGACTATCAGAGTAGTCATGGTCTTGAGTCTCAGACAGCAGAGGAATACAATTTTCCCCTTGGCCATCCCCCCAGAGTGTGCTGGATGAGATTACTGCTTGATGAAGCACCAGGTGCAGAGCTGAGCAGTTCAGGGCTGCCCATCCCTCTCAGGAGGCAAACCAGCAAGGGTGGCTGCTGGCTACAGTGCAAATGTTCCAGCCAAGCATTAGCTATAGGATTTGCTTCAGTAATTACCTCTACTTCAGTCTTATGACCCAACATGAGGCAAAATTACTCTTGGCCAAATTACAAGTTGCTGAGAGGTCTAGGGCATTCAGGCATGTGTCCTCTACCTGTTGGAGTGTGTTGCAAGCAGGTGGGCAGTTTTTGTTCTCTATTTTTTGCATATTTTCCAGAGAACTCAAAGGCCTGGAGTTATCAATAGATGCAGGAGTAGGATGGGTCTTTTTATTCTTTAACGCTAAGCAAACACATCCCCACCACCGGGACCAGCAGAGAGTGTTATGCATGCCGGAGACAGCACATGATTGAAGGGGATGTTCCCTCTTTTCTGACCCCAGGGGCAAAATCCTTTCCTCTTTTATACACAGGCAACATTCAGACCACCATCCATATACCTCATCCTCTGATAATTAGGGAACCTAAATATTTGGCTCATGGTAACAATTCTGTGTCTTCTAACAAGGGGAGCAGGGTTCCCCTAGGTCCCACTCCCTTTGAGCCGTGCTGCTATGATAGCAATGTGATTGTCACTGCCATGGTATGCTTAACCTTTGCCAAACCAGAGCTGAGGCATTAACTCAGATCCTCAACCCACATGTCTTAAAGGGCAACGTAACCTGTGCTGCCTCGGCCCGACACAGTCTGCAGCTCACTAATAACAAGCATGAAAATGTGACAAGCGTGAGCCGTAACAATGATTGATGCAACAAGAAAAATAACAAAGAGAAGCTGAAAAATAGCAATGAGGAGGAGGAATTCCTGGGACCGGTGTCTCCATGGCACCAGCAGCCCCCTACTCTCGCACCAGAAGAGAGGCAACACTCGCCTGTGGTAGAAAGGATCTCCACAATGAAATTCCAGCAAACAGGACAAGGACTGATGGTGTCTGGAACTGGTAGTGCCACTGCTGCCTGGATAATAGTCTGAATTAGATTATGTGAGAAAAGGAGGAATATATAGACGACCAGCTGCTCAAAGGCTTACTACAACCTTGCTTTTATTGTTCTGCTAAGTTAGAGGTGGGGCATCAGAGGGATTCCTAACATACCACTACTGAGAAATTTTAATATGTTCCACACTGACACATATAAAAAGGAAATAACAGCTGATCACAGCCAGCAGAGACTGCAGCATCTCTTCATATGCATGCACAGAAGTGTGGTCAAAGTGGGGTGCCCTTGGCTCGGACACCTGATCTGACCTGTCCCAACTAAAGCTTTCTCCTGCCATTGAGCTGAGTTTCAGCAAAAGGACTTCAAGTGTGAAGTCAGGCAGCAGAAAAAGAGGTGATCTGGACATGGCTGTTCACCCCATCCCGAGATACCAGGACATGGAGAAGGGCAGGGGAGCTGAGAGGCAGAACACTTAACACTGATGAAAAGAAACACATGTTTACACAACCGACAATGATCCGGGGGAACAAGATATCACAGAGGGCAAAAGTTTAGCTGGGCTCAGCAAAAGGACCTGTTGTGTATGGAGGGGGGTTACAGTCACAGGGGTTTCATTTCTGAAGAGTTTTTGGAAGGGTTGTAAACCCTCAGAACTCTGAGAGTTCAGTGGAAGGGGTTAGGGAAAAATCCAGCAAGTTTCTCTATAGCTGCTGCCACAGGGTCCCTGTGTCCTCCTTTGAAGTGGCCACTCCCAGCCACACTCAGGAGGTGGATTGCTCAAATAACAGGGGGCTACAGTCTCATGTAGCAAAACCTTCCTAAAACTCACAGGGACAAGTCTCTCTCATACGCAGAAGGATATTAGAGACAGAGGAATTTGTAATACTTACAATACAACTATCATATATTTATAACTATAATACAATAGTGATTGGGAGGGCGGATGGGGAAAGAGAAGATTTTGTTTTCTTTCAGTTAAACAAAAAATGTGCCAGACAAGTTGGAATAATGAATGTCTCCATGGTTTCATGCAAGCTTTGGCCATAGATAGTCAATTCTCTCCAAGCTCCAAGGACAACCTTGAGCACTTCCTGGTGCATCTGGGAGCAGACAAGCCAGGAAGGGAACAAAGTCAACTCCAGGAGAAATGGGGAATGAAGCCAAGTCGTTGACTCCCTGTCAAACAAGTCACAGAAGGCAGCAGTGTGAGCTCCCAAGGAGGTGGCTTTTATCCCTCCCACCTGGGCAGGAGAGGCTGGGCAGTCCTGGCCAGGCAAGAAGGCGAGAATGTGCAGATGCTACACAAGCCTCAGTGGTGCTTTAGGGATGGTTCCGTGGGGCAGATAGCTTTTGTGGAAACCAGCCATGCCTCAGGAGATACCTGGGCTACTGCTACTGCAAACTGTACCCAAGACTGTCCATAACAAACATCTTGCTCTGCAAAGGCCAGTCATCAGCACACATTAATCTGATCCAAACCAGGCACTGCACAAAGCCAGGAAACCTACACAGGACACCTTCAGGTAGAGAAATGAGCCTGTAACTAATCAACAGCAGCCCCTAATTATATCCTGTCCCTAAATAAAATTGAATTTTACTTTTTAAGCTTGAAATACCTATTCCTTCTGCATTTGTTTTTAACTGGAAAGTCTTAAAGCATTGTTTTATAATAGAAAATAAGATTTCATTAGCAGCAAGAGCATATCGATATATATAAGTCTCATTGGGAACCCCTGATTCAAGCTGATAAGTAATTACTCACCAAATAGTTCTATTAAGTTCCAGGAAATTATGCATGTGTATAACTACTCACAAATATGGGTAAGGTTCCACAGCAAGAGCAAAAGTGAGCATTATTAGTAATTCAAAAGGAAGGGGAAAAATAAAAGGTAAAGGTCCTAAAATGTAGATATTCTGATATTCTTTTGAGGAGGGACAAATAACAGCACTCTGATTATTACAGCCACACTTACTGACCACACCAGGCAGCTGGGTGTCTTTGCTTCTATCAGAAAATAACTCTGCAATAAAGTACTGATTGGAAGTGAGTTTGTCCCCACTGCTGGTTTTAAATAATAATTTGCCTTCAAGTGAGTTTTTCCTGTTACTAGTTTTATGAAAACTTTTGCCAATCTTTTTTCAGCAGGCAGAGTTCCCACCTCTCAGCCACCGTTGCAAAGTTCTAGGAACTGTAAGTAACATGTAGCATATAGGAAACCTAATTTCCATCTTCAAAGATCTGCAGAAACCTTAAGAAGTTACAGGTCATATCTCCCAGGCAGAAACAAAATAAGATGTGTTATGGGGCGGCTATGAGAGAAAATTCAATGAACTGCAGGGTGGGATAAGAAATCTGCCTGGCAGTCCCATGAATGCACACACACACACACACACACACACACACACATCTTGCAAATTCGGATTTGTCACAAGGTAATTGCCCCCCCAGCACACACTGTGTGTGACATTGCAGCAGTAGCTAACCCAGCACTGAGATTGGTCTTTGTTACTCGCTCCTTTGCTGCTGGACCCATTCCCTTGAACTTTTTTAGGATGAATTCACTCACCTGAACGCCAGCAGGGAGCCGGGGCTCCCTTCCTCAGCCGCGCTCTCTCGGGGCAGTGACACTACGCTGACACTTGGTCCCCGGGCTCACAGCAGCGAAATCCTCCTTTCGTCCCAGAGAAGCAGAGACCAGTCCTGCTCGTGCCTCTGGCGCTGACACACAGGGAAATGATCTGCCGGGAACGGAGCAGAGCCTCCCTGCGTGGTTCAGCGGGCGGGCTGGGGTCGCGCAGCATCCTCCCGTGTGAGCTCCGGGCGGCACCGCCACGCCGCGCTGCGTGTCACCTCCCCAGTGTCCCCTGGGCGCTGCAGCAAAGCCGAGCACCGGGGCGCTCCTCGCAGCCCTCAGCCAATAAAGAGTGAATGCGAAATCTGTCCTAACCCACAACCGGCGCTGTCCGGTCCATTGGAAAAGCCTCGCGGAAGTTTGGGTAAATAATAATGTGGGAATTATGAGCGCTCCCGCGAAGCACGAGACGCGAAGCTAGAAATAAATATTGCCTGTTGTTTCAGATTATTCCGAGCGCTCCGGCAGATGACTGGCGAGAGGACAGCAGGCGTAAGTAGTGATAAAAGTAAACAGTCCAACTTTAAGCAGCAGGCTTGCCCGTGTTCATAGAGCCCTATTGTCGTGGGACAAAGAGGGTGCTGGCGATACCAGCGCTCTCTCGGTGAATTCAGGGCAGAGTCCAGCGTGTCCATTCACTCCAAACCACACAGCTATGACCAGCACAGAGCTGGATCTCAGCATAGTCACAAGAATAGGTGTTTAACCAAATACCTATTTGACCCCATACAGGCAACCTCCAGACAGATAAGGGCACAAGGATAAGGAGACACAGGGACTAGCACTGTGTTGATTCCATTTAAACACAGTTTAATTTTAAAAAACAGTACAAGGAGGACACGTCTTCGTCAAATAAAGAGATTAAGCGCTTGGTTTAAGTGTAATACCCAAAATCTGTAGGGATCTCTTATTTGCATGCTTACCTTTGGAAAATGCACCACTCCTTCCTTCCTTCCCTTGAACTCTTCGGAGAGCTAAAAAGAGGTTCTGTTACTTCCAAATGCTTTTGTTCTTCTGTCCCTCTGTCACATGGCTTGCCTTTTATATTTGCAACACACAAAAGTTAGGGCTGTTGTTTAAGAGAGAGAGGGAGAGAGAGGGAGAGAAGGGGAATGTCAAATGGAAAAGTGCCATTGCAGTCATATATCAATCAGGGCAGCAGCAGCAGCAGCTCGCTGGCAAATGGGAATTCCACAGAAATGTGAAGCTCTTGTTATCTGAGAAATCACAAAACACCACCAGCCAAGCTCCCCTCTGCAGGGACTTCTTATTATTGGCAAGCCAGGAAATAGAAGGAAATGTAGGCGCTTTTTAAAATTGCTGTTATTGTTTCAGATCTGGAGATAAGAACGCTGTGGCATGTGTAAGCCAGAGGAATATAAATCCTGAATCAAATTCCTTCCTAAACAAATGCACCATGTGCAAGATAAAGCAAACCACTGAGAACCAAAGTAAGGGAGCTAAGAGAACAATCTGACAGTAATGATTTGAAGAATTTGATAACTGTTTGCACTTGGAAAATATTCATAGAAAAACTACCTGCTCCCTGGATTACTCATTAATCTCCTTTTTCTTAGGCCTTTTTTGACTGTGATTGATCTCAGATATCCTTAATTCAAGTTGTGCTGCTTCACTACAATTGGTCAACTACATCATCTGACATTCCCTGGCTCTCCAGTTGGGTAAGCAGGCAAGCATTTTCTATATAAATACTTGTCTGCAAATTTGCAATTCCCCTGCTTCAGACAACCTGCCCTGAAATCCTGAAGTTTCTGTCGGATAAACTCAGAAGTTTGCTCAGAGAAGAAAATATCGTCTTTCTACTTTACACACCTTTCTCTGATGAATGCCACGTTTGAAAACAGTTATCCTTAAAATATGTTATAAAATATTGAGGGTTTATGCAAAAAAGGAAAAAAAAATTTCACTGAGGGCCTGAAGGCAGGCTCCATCCATTGGAAAACCCCACTTACAACGAGCACATCACAGCTCTGGATGCACCAAACCCTGTTCCCTGCAGAGGAGTGTGTTTCACCTCCCTCTGGAGTGCCCCCTAGTCATCCTGCAGGATTATTGAAAGCACAGCCCTGAGCTGGTTAATTAAAATATAGGCAACATAGCTGGCCATTCACAAGCTGGATCTGTTCAGAGGCACTGGCCAGCAGATGGACAGGGTTCTGTGTCGATTGTGTCTTTTGAACTCCAAAAGAAAGTTGGTATTTGATGGATGATGTTATTAGCTAAATGTCTTATGTGGTATAAGATCAAAGAACAGATGGGAATTACGCCTTAAAAATAGAATAATCTAAAAGGGGAATGGCTTTTAGATGAGTAAGCATCATGGAAACAATAAAGGAGACTTTCTTTGGCTTGCTTTGCTGCACAGCCAGGTTTGAGTGGTAGGATAAACAAACGCCCCTCTTAGGACCAAAATTCCTAGGATGTAAGTTTTGCTGCACATTTTCCCCTTCGTATTCAGTGTTTACACTGTTTTTCCCTTTAAGTCAACCTTGGATTTTTCTCCCTGACCAAATGTGTCCCAGCTCTCTGTTTCCCAGATTGCCAGGTGGGTGGTGGCAAAACTCACCAGCACCTTCTCCTCTCTGTAACCACAGGCTGAGACTGCTGCACTTAAACAGAGAGACTGCACACAACAACCTTTTTTAATTTAGCAAACACCCTCATTTAAAATGAAAGCTAATGGCCCTTTGGTCGTTGTTCTGCTGAGTTGTCTTTTTCACCAGCAATAAAGTGATTAAAATACTCTGGTTACTTTCACTACGAACCTGCCACGTGCAAGGCAAAGCAGCTCCTGCATGAAATCCTCCAGGAGACAGTAGATATCCTAACTCATGGTCCTCACTGAAAATTATGATTATTTTTTCTGGCACCGCTTGGGTTTCTCATCTTTGTGACATCTGCAGGTGACAATATCTGTATTAATTTTTTGTTGGGTGCTAAGCATGCACAACAATTATCAACAATGCCTCAAACAGTGATATTTTGGAGAAGTATTGCTCAGCAGTTTGTTGCCACAACATAAATTCCTAGTGCAGGAAAATCAGCAAAAGTGACTTTCAATTTTTTAATCTCCAGCTTCCAGATCCTGTTTGGCAGCCAGTGGAAGTTAATCAACAATTAATTGACTGAACAGCCTGGTGACTTATAAACTGACACTCTCATTTGTGGCCTTCTGAATGAACTTGCACATGATCACAAGCACAAAAGTAGAAACCTATAAGGTAGCTTCCCCCCACCTCAAGAACACTGTGGCCCATAACTTTTTCATAGCTGTTCATAAATCTCTAGCCCCTCTCAAACGCTGTGACTTAATCCTACCCATAAAACCAGACATTTTGAAGAAACAAATAAAAGCAGAAAGCACAGGAGCTCAGAGCTCAGTTTTCAAAGACCACTAGACATCAGAGATGACCCCAGATACAAGATAATATTTCCAGAAGATTTAAGGTATTCTGCTCCCATCAGTTTGATCTGAGTTCCCTTCAAAATAAGTTTATCTCAGTTGGAAGTATTTGCCTTGAAAACTAAATTTAGGCTCTTCCAGAAGCAAATGTAGAGTTTCCATTCCAAATTACTTTCAGTTCAGGCACAATTCAGATTGGCATCAGCAGCAGTTTTTCCTCTCTGTGAACAACCACAGATATTCTGCTGACTCAGTTGAACTAAATATATATATTTTTTTTTTTTTAATGGAGAAATCAGGTGAGATAAATCTCTTCCTTGTAGTCTCAGGATGTAATTTTGAAGAGACAAAGATCCACTCCTGCATGGAGTTCTACCAACCTCCCTAGTTCAATCCTCATAAAATGCATTGGGGAGCTGCAACCCTATTCTTTATTCCACCACCACCATATGACCTACAAGACTCACGTTTGTCCTCAGAAAAGCACAGGGCTACCATTACCTGCAGTTCAGTGGTACCCAAATGTTTGCCCGTGTTGGCATCATCAATCCCCATGTTCCTTCTTCAAAGGAGCAAGATTTCACCTCTCCATCATATATGTGTTGTGAAATGCATTCAGACTTGTGCAGAAAATTCAATGTTTCATTTTCATCTAAAGGATTTCCCAGTGTTACCACTCTGTAGTCTCCCCCAGGCGATTTTCACATTTTGAGACAGCAGGTAACAGACCTCAAAATCATCAAATGTTCTGTCAGAACAGGCATTGCTTGGTATTTGTGCTGGTTTTGTCTGCAAAGACCAAGAAAGGTGTAGAAATGCAAGGACAACTTTTAAATGTAGATACACACAGATATAAATATTGCACCCTTTGCTGGAAGCAGTTAAAGGAGTGGGATGCACAGGAATGCAGTTCAGGGAAAGGCCATGCTTTGTTCCAGTATTGAATTGATGAAGGAGGGTTTATATTTGGGGATTGGCCATCAGTATTCCTCTCATAGTTGTGAATGTAGGAGGAATGAAAGCATTGTAATGGCAATTTGCAGCAACAATAATGTAATACTTATATAATGAATTCATACTTTGTGTATGTAAGAGGTACTCAGAATTCTTAGAGGAAGAATTTTCTATAATTTTAATAATACAAATAAATATTAGGCAAATAATATTCCCAAGAAAAAAAACTACATAACCACACACAGCAATGTAGGAGCAGGTGGCACAAAAGTCTGTTTAGGCACTCAATTCTTTTCATCTCTTCTTTGTCCCCATGGTGCTTTATCTCAGATTTGTTATGCAAAGATATTTAAATGCCTAAATACACATAATCTTCTGTAAACTAAATGTGTCTCTTCTTTCAATGTTTATATGTATTAATGAATGTGTATTGTTAAGAAACAATAAATTTTAATGTTCATTCAGTAATTTACACAGATACTATTACAGCAAGGCTTCCATCATCTAGGGGATAAGGCTGCTATGGAGAAGACTGTGAAAATTAGGTCTAAACTATATGCTTAATAATTTTAAGACAGAACTCAGAAAGACACCTTGCCTGTGGACAACTTTAGGCTGAATTGAAAATGCAGCTGGCAGAAGGACCAGGAGTTGGTGTCCCCCCGGCTCCTTCAGCAGGAAGAAGCAGTTGGTCAGGTAGGACTCCTCTGAAGCCTGCTGCCCACCAGGCACAAATTGCTGTGGAGTATCAGTGCTTAACTACAACAAACTGAGGAGCCTGGCAATGAAAACAGTGTGCCAGGGGGAGATCTTGGAAGAACAATGTCTTGGGAAGGTCTGGGAGAGGTGGGTGATGCCCTGGCATGGGAAGGTTTTCATGAGTGACCCAAGCACACAAAGGCACAGCCCTGCCTGGAGTCACAACCAGGCTGCTCTGCACTCCCCAGGAACCCCAAGGGACAGTGTGCACAGGACAAATGAGGAAACCTGGATTCCTACACATTCCTCCTTCATCGTTACCCACTCAGGTTTTCCCCTACATAACCATCATCTCCTTGATCCCTGCATTTCTTGGTTATGTGTAGGTAAACTATTTGCTCTTTGCTCTCTCCCACAATTTTTTCAGCTGCTTTTAAAGCCCCTACAAGTCTGCTGGCTGAGCAAGGGGCAGCACACCCTCACCGGATAGCAAATACATCCTGTGGCTTCTTGCCTCCTCAGGCTGAAAATCGTGGGTGCTTTGGATTCCCTCTGCAGGACAGCAATAGGATGCAGCATTCCTGCCCAAGCACCACACCTCCTCACATATCCAAGAAATTGTCTAGAAACTTAGTTTTCTTTGTGAGATCTCGGCCTTGCTGTTAAAATTGATTGAATTTGAGCAGCTGGATGAAAAGCTGCAGGGAGACACTAACATCAGGGCTGAGAGACAAAAAGCAACCCAATTCTGTGAGAAACTTGTAAATAAGAGAGCAAAAATATCTGTTCTAACTTCAGGCTGCTGGAAGGTGGAGTTGCCTCTAGTGAAGAGACTATTTTCACCCTGATCCCTGTCCCCATCCCCTCTGGAGGGACTGGCTGCACTTCTCTGCTGTCCTTTGCCACTACTTTTTGCCTAATGGAGAAAGAGGAGAGCTACCACCTTGTTTCCCTGAATTTCACCAACATGGACCAACAGTTCTGCAGACACTGGTGAGGTTTATTCACCATTCCTGAGGGCAGCTGTCTCAGTTTCAGCTGGGCTCCTCTCATTGCCAGTGGAAACCACAATCAGGTACTGCCCAAAGGGCTGCTCATTTTGCTCGTGATGGGATGAGGTGGAACTGCTTTTTGGCAGTATCTATTTATCTCTCTTAATAACAAAAGGCGCCAAGAGTCATCTTGATTTAGTCATCCAGCTGCTGAAAGCCTTGGTAAAGGCTGATGAATTCCACCTTTAAGGTTGTTTCAAATTATCTTAAAAGCATATGCAGTAGATGTTTAACATCCCAGCTAACAATCCTCAGTTGCACAAAGGTCAGTGTTAAACACCACACTTTTTTCCAAGGCTGCAGGGAAAGTTTTGCATCAAACACTGTGGGATAATGACACCTGATGTGTTGTGTGCAATTTGCAGCATGTGTCCTCCACCTGATAAAGAAAGGATGTCTCTGAAAACGTATAATATGTCAGATGTTTATCTGAGTACCCAAGAATGTGGAAGCTCATATGTAGAAATTTCTCCTGCATTTGTATCTCCATATCCCCATGTGAGTGATGTGTGGTGCACCTTGGGCATCAACACTGATCTCTCTACCCCACTATCCCAAGCCACAAACAACAGCATCTCTGCTGTTTCCTTCCCCCTGTGTTCCTCAGGAGCTCAGAGTTTGTCAGAACGTTCTAAGCAGCACCCAGTGGCGCAGCTGGAAGTTTTGCATGAATACACACTGAGGGTTAAGGATTCTAAATGGGGTTTGAAGTAGCTTCCCTCAGCAAGGGTCAGATCCCAAGGGCTCCCTTGGAGCTTGCATGCCCCTGAGCATCAAACTGCAGCTTCATTTCTAGGATGCTTTGTACAGGACAGAGAAAACTCTAAGGTAGCAGAAATATCTCCACTCAGACAAGAAAAGCATCATTGCCTTCCTCAGGATGATATCAGGTTATGATTGCAGTTTGAACAACATTTCCATAATGACAAAAAACTACCATAAATTTGCTTAGAGCTGTAAAACTGACCTGGCAAGATATAGCCAGCTACTAACAATAGCAACCTTATTTTATTGCAGTCTCCTGCCAATACCCACATAATATAATCTTCTTGCAGTAAAAATGCAATAGCCAAAGTGGAGAAGATGTTTTTCTATGCTATTTGCTATGAAAAATTAAAGTGAAATCATTTGCCTATGACTCAGGTTTGTGTGGTCTCTGTGCAACACCTCATGTTTTAAAAGGAAGCACTAAATGAAATTCAGCCTCAGCTAACCAGTTTGGGTTAAATCTGCCAGGCAGCTCATCGTATGGGAAGCTGCTGAGAAGAAATGCTATTTAGAGCAGGAAATTGGTGATTCATAATTGACATTAACTCCAGTTACCCTCCAATGTCCATGCTGTACTTCATGTGAAATTATTATAAGGAAAGAGAGGCCATTCCCTTGAGCAAGTTCAAGTTAATGTTTAGGAAACCATTTAAGTTATTATTAGGACAAAAGTCACTACGGTGGAGTGGTCAGATGCTCAGACTGCACTCCAGCTGCAAAGCCTGTGCATTTTAACACCCCTTTGCAGGTAGCTCTTCAGAGATTTGGTCATTTTGGCCAATTAACCAAAATCCTGACTTTACCACTGTCCCAGTCGAATCTTACACCTACAGGACAGAGCCCTTTTTTAGCACTCCCTAATTGCACTGAAATCCATGCTGGTCTCCAATTTTACACACAAAAGTGATGTGGAGGAGCTCCTGGAGGAGGAGGAGGAGCAGAGCCACAAGGATGTGCCCACACACAGCTGCATGAGGACCTGGCCTCAAGGCAACATTAGGCCCCTACTGAAGACACCAAATTGCAGAATGCTGCAATTCAGACAATGGAATGAGACAGCCCAGGTGCTGGGTCCTCACCTAATGAAAGCCAGGAATGCTCTATGGCTCTTCCTGTAAGCTGTGACCTTGCACCAGGGGCAAATCTGGTGCCACCACTGCCTGGTCCTTGGCAGCTGAATGCTTTGCCACTTGGTCTGTACAGCAGAGGTGAAGCTCCCTGAAGTTTCTCAGAGTACTGCCCTTTTTTCTGTCCAAACAGTCTTATGAACTTAATTATTCCACCATAATATTAACGTAGAATAAGGAATTAAATAGATCTTGTTATGGAATTTGGTGTGAGTAAAACTTCAGCATCTCATGCAATTTTTTATGATTTTAGTTTTTTCCAAATAGAAGCAGAAATATCTTTCTAATATAGAATGTGCCTTAAACTGCAGGTGTAAATCAGAGACAGGCTTCAGGTAAAAAAAGAGATTAAAGACTCATACAGTTAAAAATTTAAGTACCTTTGAGCTTGAGAAAAGCACTTCAAACCACTGCCTCATTATTACCTTTAAAAAAGAAGGATTTGGATTCCTCTCTACAAGGAGAGATGTTCTGCAGCCCCAGTGCTGTGCATGACCAAGGTCCCCAGAAGGAAAGCCAGTCACCCTCCACAGCTGGTCAAGTTTCTGGGTCACAGAGAGGTGACAGGTCATGGAAAACCAAAGCCTTCACCATCTTCCTTGGGCTGCTGCTTGGGCTGTGATAAGGGAGACAAAAGAGGTGTTTTTTGGAGGGTAGCAAGACCATCAGCACACACCCTCAGGAGCAAAACAAACAGAAAACATTCTTTGTGTGAGACCAGAGGCGCAAAAAGTCCTGGCAGAACTGAAGCAAGCTGGAGTTGAAAAAGTTACAAGAAAAGGGAATAAACTGTGGTGTGCTGAGAGTGATCATGGTAAAGGGTGAGAGAGCTTGCAAGACAAAGGCAAAAGAGGTAGGAGAGAGAGCATTTTGTTGGTGAGTTTCAAATAATCTTCAGTTCTGCTGGGCGAAGGAATCATTGTAGAAATGTGAGTCCTGTACTTCATCTGAAAGCTAAAAAGATAAATAAGAGATTATCAAACAGAGGCCAGAAAATGGGAAGTTTGTCCTCACTTAGCAGAGCCAAAGCCACAGCACAGCTCCAGGAGCTTCAGGAACACACCCCTGGCAAGAGCCTCTCTTGGAATTACTGCCCGGGGTAGAACTTGGAGGCTACTGCAAGAAGCAGAAATAACTCTGGAGCGAGGAACTAGGATTTCCAAAGCAAAGAAAGTCAATCAGAACAGGCTGAGGCTGATGCAAGGATGCACAGAGACTGAAAAGTGCCCTCAAACAGGATGGAAAGCCCAGTCTGCTGCAGTGGGAGGAAAAGAGTAACAACAGATTACCTTTTCTGGGAAAGAACCAACATGAACCTGTGGTGCACAGCATGGGAGAGGAGGATGGTGACAGCACCATTAGAGGCAAGGGGCTTATTTCCAGGAGCCATGAAAAATGCTGTGGTGCAAGATAAAAGGACAACCAGCCCGTAGGCAAATGGCAATAATCAATTTTCAGCTGGACAGATCTGCACAAGCTGATAAGGGTCTGACAGGGTTATGAGCACTGAAAGAAAGGCTACAGGCACTATAAGGGAAGAGAAGAAATGGCTCAGAAGGACTGTTCCCCTCTGAAGGAGATTAAGGTTTGTGCAAATGAAAGAGAGAGTTTATAATAATGTCAGGGATTTTTAAAATGTCACATCCTCGATCTCAACCCCAGGGTGAGCACGATGGATCAGAACAGCAGAAATGGCTGGGGGACTCCTTAAACTGCAGAAGAGATCACAAAAACCTCTCACTGTCCCCATCTCCACAGGAGTGGCTGGAGCCCTGCACCCCCAGCCCAGAGTGAGGTCTGAAGCACACTGGTGAGGAGAAACTCAGCCCTGGGGACACTCCACATCCATCCACAGGAAGAAATGATGCTTCCTTAATAAAGAAGGAAAACTAAGTCATTATGCGAACAGGGCAAGTTTCCTCTTCTCCCTGAGGAAATGGCTTCTAGGAGACAGTTGGCAGCACTTACTACACCTGACACACCAGGGACTGCTCTGTATTGAGAGTCCAGAGGAGGGACATGCAGATGATTCGAGGGATGGAACACCTCTCACATGAGAAAAGGCTGAGAGAATTTGGATTGTTCAGCCTAGAGAAGAGAAGGTTCCAAGGCAACCTTATTGCAGCTTTTCAGCGCCTGAAAAGGGATCTAAACTGGAAAGGAACTTTGAAAAGGACATATAGGGATAGGACAAGGGGTGATGGCTTTAAACTGAAAGAGGGTAGGCTTAGATTATAAATTAAGAAGAAATTCTTGGCTGTGAGCATGATGAGGCATTGGAACAGATTGCCCAAGGAAGTTGTGGATACTTCATCCCCTCTTCAGTGGTATCTTCTCTTGGTACCTGGGTAGCTACAGCTTCTGTAAGACTTGATTGAGGTCACGATCTTCTGCCAGCCTGGAAAATCTCTTTGGATTGACTGCAGTGACGCTTTGGAACTGGATGGGCTCATCCCCTCAAGCTCACCCCTTCCATTTCAGAAGGCCACTCTGGAAAGTAAAGCAGTCAGGCTGTATCCCTTGTTTGCAGAACAGGAGGCCTTACATGAATTCCATCAGTGAATCTCCTAAATTCACACCAGCACTGAATTTTCCCATACTGCCATACAGTGATAGTGCCTGTTTTGGTATTTTCAATACTTATTGATCTAATAAACCCAATGAACAAGATGGTGCAATTGCATTGTTTCAATGCTTAAAGCATAGTACTATAGAATGCTGATTTCTCATGGTAATTTTGGGAAGTAATCATGGCATGGCTTCCTAAAACCCTCTGGAGACTGGGAATATGGCACATGCATTTACCTCCAGTTTACTGCATGGTTGTTGAACACAGAAAAGAGATGATCAGTCTGTAGGAATTGTAATTTTTTTCCTTTTGTTGTTGATGTTCTCGCTTAAAAATGAGAGGTCTTCAAAATCGGTTGACAAAAGAGAGATACACTCATAACCAACAAGATCAATCACTTTAACACCACAGAGCAGACCGTGGTACAATGAAGGCTCTGGGAACATTGCACACAATAAGTGCACCTCAGTCCCTGCTGTCACAGTTCCTGTGTGCCCGAGCTGCCTGTGCCCAGATCTGTCACCTGCAAATAGCCATGAAAACTCACCTGGTGCTTCTGAAGTGAGAGTTAAGGCTGTATGGCCACACTGGAAGTAGGTCAAGCCCATTCAACTGTGTGGAGGACAAGGAGCTGTAGTGTGGACAAGACACCAGCATCTTTGGGATTGTGTGGAGCTTCTAAAGCTTCAGGCAGGAGGAGTCCCTCTCCGCCTTTCTTCATCCAAATGAAATGGTTTTGCTTCTTCAGAGCAGAAATTCTCAAAATAATTAAAATCAATCCTTCTGCTAAAGAAGTGCAATATTACTCTTTGTTGACTTTGTTTTTCTAAGGATTTGGGTTGTGGTTTTTCCTGAGATTATTACATTTTCACAGAACATTTCATTTGCATTTGTGCTGTACTTTCCTAGAGAAAACTATGTCACTAGAAAATAAAATTTATCTCTTCTGGAGTTTTGCAATAGTAAAATTGCAATTCAGATTGTCTGTAGCTGTAAATCAAACACATTTATTTTACTGGCCTAGTCTGCAGAGCTGGAGAGGCCAGCTCTATCCATCCAGTTTGTCATGAATTGATGAACATCTCTGTTCCCCACTGCAGTCTCAAACTGCTCGTAGCACTCAAGCATTGATGTCTCTATACGAACACTTTCTTTAATTACCATTGCCAATTCTGATTTTCCAGGTAAAAGCAGCCACCTTGCTCAAATGTTGAAATCATTTATCACCTGTCAAGAAGGAGAGAGTTTCTTGGCATCCTCCTGTGCAGTGAGATATGCTTTGATCCCAAAGCATTCTATCTACGGTGTAGTAAGACAAAGCAGCACCTGCTATGAAGCTTGACAGACTATATAAAATCTAATTTATGTACATTACCGTCTTGTCTGACATAAAAGAACAAGAAGCAACAAAAATTGTAACTGTAGTAGCAGGTACAAATATCTTTAATTTATGGCCAGCTTAATAAAACAGTTTTTCTCCCAAATACAGGACTCTCAGCAGGAGCTGTGCAGTGAGTTCATTTATATTGTCTTAAATGAAAAGAATGCCTGTAGTCAATACAATGCTACCAACTGAAAAACACAAAGATCCAGAAGATCTGATAAACCTTTCTGGTCAGTGTCATGTGTACAAAAGACCAGAAATCTAAAGATAAGAGCTAAACCCACCAGTCAACATGTAATTAATTTTCAGCTCTTCAGGTGGTAGAACTCCATTAGCAGCAATATCCCAGCACCCTCCCAGATGCACAGGAACATTATCTGGAAAGCTGAGTTCCAGTTCCCACTAATGGGCATCACCTCATCCAGGTCCCTCAGATGATCCAGGGGTGCCATCCAATTCCCAAAGGGAAACCAAAATCCTCTGTTCAGTAGCAGATTCTAGCTGGGCAGGGGCCATCTTAAAAAAGGGCAGAGGAAAAGCAAGAGTTGGCTGCCAGAGGAGTCTGGTGGGATGGGCTTGGGGGCTGTGGAGTCAGGGGTGGGGCAGTCCCAGGAGCATTTGCAGTTGCTGCACTGGGAGGGTCCAGGCACAGCCCCCATGACATCAGGATCCTGCACATCCATTCCCTCGTAGACAAGGCACGTTGTGCCTGTCTTTCAGGCAGACCAAAATCATATTAACTGCAATGACTTAGGGTATTTCATTGTCATCCCTGCTGTGTCCCTCAAATCATTTAGCTTTGTATCTGGGGTGAGGGGGTGAAGGCCCTTGACAGGTAACAAATCCCTACTTGCCATCCTGCACGCTGCAACCCTCAGGAGCAAGACACGACAGCAGCTTTGAAACACATTTGAAAGTTTTCATTCTGGTCTTCAGCTCACACTAAGGCTGGGGAGGATGAAGAGCCCCTTTGGCCCTCATGCAGAAAAGTCTGGCTGAAGCATGAGCTGGCATCCTGCTTTACCTTTAAAGAGCAGAGCCCTTCTCCTCTAAAACTTACTTCCCAACTTTGGTGTTTGTGCCCAGTGCCCTCACCAGGAATATGCAGTGGGGCACTGCCACCCACAAAGCAATGGGGAAATTTTGGCATAAGGGAAGTGAAATCATTTGTGAGAAAGCAAAACTCACAGGGGATGGCTGGAGTTGCTCTGACTTGTGTTAGCAATGGGCTTTCTCAGGAGAGCACTTGTCCCATGGCCCTGGAAAGGAGGTGAGAAAAAGGATTTATGGAACTTCCCAATACATCCATGGGAAGTCTGCACTGTCCAAGGACCAAGAGTAACTGCCTATGGGATCTATGGGGTCTCGCAGTCTTGAAACAGGAGGTCATTTTTACACATATAGGTCTGGAAAGGAGCAGGCTTGGAATTTTCCAGGAATCATTGCATGATTTTTTTTTAACTTGATCCATCTGTACTATTCTATCTCTCCTTTTCCCAAAATGAGCCAGAGCTTTTAGATCAGACACAGAGATGGTGCAACTTTGTTTTCCTCCTTTGCTGTGCAGCAGCAGAAGGTGAGTGCACAGACCAATGCAATATTCACTTCTCATTTAGATTCGAGTACAGTGCCAGAAACTGGTAGCAAGGGTTACTCAACCCTGCAAAGTCAAGTTATTTTCTTGTTGGTTTTCCAAATGAAAAATATTTTTCAGTTGCATTTTTGATGGGGAAAACCAATAAATCCATCTCCCCTTTTTCATATTTTTTCCCTCAGTAGTAATGCAAGAACTTCAAAGAAAGCCAAAGTGATTTTTTCATATTATGAATTTGCCCAGACACTAAACACGTTGTAATGTCATCTTCCATTTTCAGTTATGTCCTTATAAATCAGATTATATTGCAACTGTTCTGCAAATTTATTCTCAAGACAAAATTCCAAGCCCCATTTCTTGCTTTCTACTAAAGTTTGAAGTTTTTTCTTAGAACTTCCTGGAACCAGAACAAAAATTATTCAAATTGTTGCTGGGTTGGAAAGAGGAGTGCTTGGTGGGAAAAGAGCGGGGAGATACTAAGAACAAACAAAGCAAAAAAATAGTGTTATATTTACTGAATCTCTAATTTTCAAGTGTCCAACCTACAACTGCTATTGCCAGCCAAGCCTGAGGTTTATACATTTTCTTCTGACATTTGAAGATTAAGTAAATCTTGTTTATGTACGATAGTACCAGCACACACTTGACTCCAGTCTCTCCCCACCTCTTCAGGACCTGTCACCAAAGGGATGTTATGGAAACAGCATCAGGTGGAGATGGCCAGGAATAACACACTCATGCAAGAGACCTCCACAATTAATTAATCTCCTGATTTAAGG
Organism: Petroica traversi; assembly: GCA_025920805.1. Classification (NCBI taxonomy): domain Eukaryota; kingdom Metazoa; phylum Chordata; class Aves; order Passeriformes; family Petroicidae; genus Petroica; species Petroica traversi. The sequence continues at coordinate 5,332,795 of JAHLSL010000075.1, read as the reverse complement.
GAGTATTGACAAAATCTCCAGCTCTGCTCCCCTGCTGTGCTGAGCAGCTGCTACAGGTCAGTGCTCATGAGCAAACCTACCTGATAGGCATGAACCTGTTATCCCTAGATTTGTGTTTATTTACCTCTCCAATTTTTAGTAAGGATGCAGTTCAGGATACCAGTTCTTGGCTGATGTTTGTTTTATAAAGTAAACACGAAGCAATTGACTGCAGGTATCAAGTCTGCAGTGCTTTACTGAGGACTGAGTAGAAAACCACTAAAACCTCCTTAAAGGCACTCCACTTTCTAAAGGTTTCTGAAAGGTACCTGAGATTGGCTTGCAAATACAGAGTATTTACCTTGCCTTTATTGTCACTTACTTCTGATCCTGCTTCATGGGGCTGCAAGTTCATTTCAGCAACTTTTGCTGATGGTGAGAACAGACTGAAGGAGTTCTTTTTCCTGAGGATTCCATTCTTCATGGAGAATGAAAACAGTTGGGTCAGACATGGATGGAGAGAAAGAAGGAATTCCGGGAGGAAGGAAGGAAGGGAGGGAGGAAGGAAGGAATTCTGGAATTCAGAAAGGAAAGGAAAGGAAAGGAGAAAAATACAGAAAAGAAAGTGCAAGCTTTTTTATAACCTTGATTTAACACCCATTCTGAGCCAGACCTGTTATACAGAATATGTTTCCTTGGGGTTTTATAATACAACTACTACAGAGAAACCAGCATGATCTGACACAGCATGAGCTACTCAGCAGCCTAGTAAAAATATGAATAGCTCATAATGACAGGAGAATCAAACTGTTACTGTCTGGAATGTGAGATTATAAAATGTGAGACAATAAAATATCACAATCCAGATTGAAAATCAATATATTTGTTAAAGTTGCCAGCAAAGGAGCACAGACTATTGGAAAATAGTCAGTATATTCCCTACAGCTGCTAACAACATTCTCTGGATAAGGCGAGAAGTTGCAAGCTCTAAGTAAAAAATAAATTAAAATAAGGGATTCTGAAATCAATCCAAAGAAGTAAAAAATATAAAATCTAATGGGAAGCAAGTAGTGGAAAGCCAGGGTGGAGGGGTGAACAAGGGCAACTGCAGCACTGATATCTCAAAAACAACAGGTATATTACCCTTACCTGGAGGGGTCTTTTGAAGGTACTTTGCTGAAAGGCAATGCTCTTGCAATATTTAAAGGAATTTGCTGATAGAAACCCTTGGATTAGGAAATTTTACATGCCAATTGAAATATCAAAGAGAGAACTAGCCAGCCTGCTGGGTTGGTCACTGGGGTTGGTGAAGGTAAGTAATAGCACTGAAGTATTCCTGCTCAGGTAAGAACTTAAACAAATGTTTAAACTGTGCATATTGCTGAGTGCTTATTTAAGCAATTTAGTACACCCAGGCCAGATTAATGAAATTCAGCTGCTATTCATCCCACCACACATGAGTGTCCTCCATGCCACAGGTATGAAAGCAAATAAGATAAAAGGAAAGGTGAAATAACAGGTGCTACTTACCTGTGCTATGCATTTTGTCTTTTTTTTTTTTAATGGAGCAAATTGCAACCAATCCTTGGCATGGTTTGCATTAAGTCTAGTTCATAAATGACCTACAATGCAGCTGTTCACATCTAGCTCACAGGTGTGTCACTGGTGTTTCCAGGAGCAGATGGATGCCTTAGAGGGACCTCTCAGTGCAGAGACAGAGAAAAGGAAAAAGTGAGGGTCTTTACTGTTCCCTACCTGTGTTCCCTCCTTATTAAGCCTCCTACTATGAAATACAAGTCAGTTTGCATGGAAATACTGATTGGAAAAGGCTCCAGATTTTCCTCTAAAGTTGGGGAAATGCAGTAGTGAATACATGAAGGAGTACAGGGCAAGTTGACCAGAAAAGAACTTTGCTTGGCAATCCAGGTACAACTTCCAGCAACAGGAGCTCAGGGTGCAGCCTTTGGCTGTGCTGGGATTGCAGAGTCCATCATCCTGACTGTGTGTCCTGCCCCGTGGGACAGAAATGGGTGCATTAGATTAAAAATCTGTCAAGTGCTCCCAGGCACACAGACCGAGGATCACTCCTCATGGGCATTAAATTCCTCCATATAATGACGAGTTTACTGCTCCTGTTCCTCACAGGCTGAGGGACCAGCCCTGGTTCTGAAAACCTGTTCACCATCGTCTGCTCAGAAACCAGTGCTGGGTCTGACAGAGGCTGAGGGGAGGCCTAAATGCTCTCTACAATTACCTGAAAGGAGGCATCAGGTTGTACTGAGGGAGGTTTTTCTTAGGTACTCTGCAAAATCTCTCCACAGAAAGTGTTGTCAGGCACTGTAACAGGCTTGCCCAAGGAAAGTGGTAAAATCACTGGAAGCATTCAAAACGTGTGGATGTGCAACTTGCAGATAGGGTTTAGTGGTGAACATGGTGGTGCTTCTAGGCTGACTGCTGGACTTGGTGATCCTAGAGATCTTTTCCAACATTAATAATCCTATGATTCTATCCAAATGTGACTGGAGAGCAGGGCTTTTGTGCACTTGGTAATGTGGAGCATGTGCAACGCATGGGCTGCAAGGAGGATAAACCACAATGTCTTGCCTGTGTTCTCTCAACCACCACAGCCTGAGAGAGCAGAAAGCTGCAGGGCAGAGGATGCAGGAGGCAGGATGTGGTGAATGAGCAGGAATTCATCCCTTGCATTACCAGCCTGGCACTTTCAGAGCCAAGTGCATCAGGGCTCTGGCAGGGGAGTTTTGTTGGAGAGGAACAATGCCACAGACACGGGTGTAACAAAGAGATCTTTGTGAACACCACTGGCCTGCAGCACAGGATCAGGACTCCTTTTCAGGCTGGCTGCCTGGAGTACTGAGAGAGGACAAACAGCTCCCCAAGTCAGAATAACATGACTGAAAATCCCCCGAGCTCCCTGCCTGTGCAACTCCTCAGCCATGCAGCAGCTTCTTCCTCGGTGTGAGGATTTGAATGGAGAAGAGAGGGAGAGGTGGGAGCTGGGGCAGTGCAGAGCAGGAGCTCTTTGCATGCATGCACACGTAGCCCTGGCTGTCGAGAGCCTGGCTGCCAGCACAGGCTGCCTGGCTCAGGAGTTTGGGAAGCCCTGAGGCACACAAAGGTTGCACTGAGACAACAATCCCAAATTCAGTGCTTTTGCTCTCCTGAGCCAACAAAGAAAAAAAAATCCCCAGCTTTGGCAGATGAACTGCTTCAAGCTTTCCTGATGAATTATCACAAAGAAGAGAAATTGTCCTCAGCCCTTCCTCACTCAGAAAGCTGAGGATTTTTCCTGTGGTCTGTGTAAAATGAAGAACCCCAAATTAGCACCATCCATGCTGCCTCAGCCAAGTAGTGCCTGTGAAACAACATCCCCAGTAAAAATGTTTCATCCTTTCATAAGAACCTACAAAATACAATGTACCCACAGGCTCCCAAATCAAACCCACCACCAAACTCAGCCACTGCATCTCTGACTCCACCAATTTTTTTCCCAATAAATATAGGCCACAGGAACCCAGATTACTCTAAAAGATTCCAACTTCTCTATAAAGCAACTTCACAGAAGATTTTTCTTTTCAAATAACTATGTCACCAAGCCTATGCTTTATCCAGCATTCAGAAATCACACGCTCACCAGCTGGATTGGAAGCCAGCATTTTATTTTCAGTTCCCATCACAAATTCAGTCATCAGCAATGCCATCAAGCTGTCTTTGAAATATTCTTACACCTCTATCAACTTCAGGGGCACTATCATTAGTGAAGTGAGACCCTACATCTTCCATGCACAAGCATGCCTGCAGATCAACGCACATATTGCCACTGAACTTGCACCCAAATATATTCAAAATATATCACATTGCTGTGCCTTAGAGGAAACCCTGAGGGACCACTGGTCACTTGGAGGAGAGCAAGGATGCCAGGTGCTTTTCTGGTGTGAGACTGGACTTTGCCTTATTAAAAGAACTGCTCTTATTCTCAGGGACCTAATAGTGTCTTCAGCATCCTCATGAGGGGAAGCAGAGGGGTAGGCACTGAGCTCTTCTCTCTGGTGACAGTGACAGGACTTGGGGAAATGGCATGGGTCTGAGTCAGGGGAGGTTTAGGTTGGATATCAGCAAAAGAATTTTCACCCAGAGGGTGGCTGAGCACTGGAACAGTTCCCCAGGGCAGTGGTCACAGCACCAAACCTGAGAGAGCTCAAGGAGTGTTTGGTCAGTGCTCTCAGGTGCATGGTGTGACTCCTGGGGTGCCCTGTGCTGGGTCAGGAGCTGTACCCAACCCTTCCAACTCAGCTTATTCTATGTGGAACCAGAAGCTTGCTCCAGTGCAGGAATCCAAGCTGACTGACTGTCTCTATCCCTCAGTTTTCACATACTAAATACTAAACCCTAATGGGATCCAAATGGAAAATCATCAAGGAACTAAAAACCGCAATAGAATGCCATGTGTTTTGAAAGAAATTTCCCCCAGCATCTAACTTTCTAACTTTTAAATAACTGCTACCCTGAGCAAACTCATAACCAGAAGCAAAACAAACCGAACCCACCCTCAAAAAATCAACAGTAACAAGCAGAAAATAAATAATCTGTAAACCCATCCCTGCAGCCACTGGCATGCCTGCCCTCCAAGCAGCCCCACTGCAATCCAAGGAGGCTTCAGAGAAACCTGACACACACCTGTGCACTACAGGACTGGTGGAAACTGTGCAGTTGGACAGCACGTATGTGCTGGAGAGAGCTCTGCTGGACAATCAAAGAAGGACCAGAGCACCCAGGTACCATTTAAAGGTTATTTTTCACTAATTGTTCCCTCTGACATCTCAAAGGACCATCCTGAAAAGTGGCTTCTGATACAATTCCAAAAGGCAACACTGGAAAGGAAAATGCTCAAACCTACTTGAGTTTAAATAAAAAAAACAAACAAGTTATGGGCTTAACAAAGTCCATGTACTTAAAGCCTGCTTTGATCTTCCTTCTGTCTGGCTGCATGAAGCTCGTTCCACATGGGCTGTATGCCAACATATTTCCCCCTGCTTTTCTCTGAAGAAATGGACATGTTATCAACTTCCTCTTGCTAAAACCTCATCTGGTCCCAGGCTGTAATCACCCTTTTTCTCTCAAGCTGACTGGTTATCAGGCACAATTGTGTTGAACAAAGAGTTATTGTCTCTCACCTGTGTTTTAGCTTCCTCTTTGGAAGATGCTGCTACTGGTTTGAGTAATGAGGTGAGAGCTGTGTGTCCACCTATATAACTGTAAGTTGTTTGGGTTTTGTTGGGGTTTTTTTTTTTCTTTTGTATTTCAGCTGGTCTAATGAAAGATTTCACCATGCACTTGAGCCTTCACCTCACCATGCCCAGGGAATATTGCTGGGGAAGAACATGTTACACATGTGCCACACACCTTCTTCTTCAGGCCACAAGGAACAGAGTTCAGGTGGTTCTCATGCCCACAGGTCTGTGCTGAGTGAGAAATGAAAGATACATTCAAATTGGGTCAAAGTTGATAGACATCAAAAAAAGTCCAGGATGGAAAGCAAATTGTGACTCTGAGAGCTGGGGCATACTCCCTGCTCCCACCCTTTGTACCCACAGGGAACTTCATCCCTCCCCCAGGAGTTTGGCTGCAGTGGCTGTGCCTTGTGGCACCCACAGCAGGGGTGGCTGCTCCTACCATGCCCATTCCCATGTCCATGTTTCCCAAGCAGTGAGAAGCTGCAATCCTGAGACGGTGCCTCTTTGGCCCAGTCTCTGCTGCAGGAGCAGCTTTCCTGACATGCACGTGAGACCTGGTGCTCCAGTTACTTTCAGGAATGTGCCCCTACCAAGGATTAACCAAAATAAATATGATCTGGCTTCATATCTGTTTTCATGTTTGCTTATGCATACCTGCCTCCAGCCCTGTCCAAGGCTTAGACCTGCCAACAGCTCTCAGTTATTGAAGAGCATCTCAGTTTTACAGGGTCCCTCTTCACTTTCCAGGAGCCTTTCCTCTAGAGGACAGTTACCTGCTCTGTGCCCTCCCTAAACCCACAGATATCATATATAGAGTTCCAGCTCCCTACAGAGGCACTGCAGAGACTACCTCTGCATTACAAAGAATTCATGCTAAAAAAACCCAAATGGGTTATATCTGAAGAATACTAACACAGGCAAGACTTCCTTGGGTGTACCAGTGTGCTGAAGGTGTCCAAATATTTTTTTTTTTGTTCCTTGGGATTTAGATGAACTGTCCTCTTAGCTATTTAATTCATACTGTTTTTTGGAGATTTTTTTTTTAAACTATATTTTCCTCTCATTTATAAAGCACAGCTTCACTAAATATTGCTTTACTTGCTCCATATTCAAACTACTACTTCACAAAAAGGTTCAGATTTTCCTCTAATTCTCAGTGATGCTGCCAGTGGCATCAGCAAAGTCCTGCCACTGAATTCAACCTGCCCAACACTGCTGATTTTTAGTGAACCATGTTCTTCCTCTTCCCCCACACAAAATTTGCAGTTTTGACAATTTCTGGTTTTCTGGAGATGAAAAACTCCTGTTGGACTTAAGGGGAAAGACCAACTCTCACACTTGGAGAGATGAGGACCTGCAATGTCCCTCTTTGGCAGCCCACTCTGGCAAGCTGCAAGGGAAACATGGGGGTTGTGGTGCCAAGATCAGGGAGTTTATGCTTTAGTTTTGTCAGCAAAAACACAGAGCAGGTGGTTTCACCCCCAACAGATTCCTCCTGACAGCTAAGAGTGGTGACACTTACAGCTTAAAGCTTCAAGGGGACAACAGCATCCAGTAAAGCAAAGCAGAACTAAACTCTGCCCAACTTGTGCTGGGTGAGAGAAAACTCTCACCTGTCCTCAGTGGTTTAAGTCCTCTGATGTGCACAATTAGTTTTGGTTAACTGGGTCCTCGACACTCTTGTTTTATGCCAACAGAGAGTTTGGCTCATAAAGCACATTATCACAAAAATCACAGGCAGCTCTTAAAAATGTCACAGACAGGTTGTATGCCTTGGACATTTCTGTGGAGGGCTCCAAGGCAGCTCCTCTGCAGCCACGGAGAGCTTCGGGCTGGCTGCATGGTGCAGGCAAGTGGATAAATTTGCACGTCACCATGTGTAGCTATGGGAAAACTCCATGGATGTTGCAGAAGAGGTGGTCAAGGGTGTGTGGGGCTGGATGTTGTAGGTGATGCTGAACAGAATTTGGTTCTTGCTTGCTGTGGGAAAAGGAGACAGAAACAAAAATTTTTTCAGTTCCAGGCTGGAGTAGCACCTACTACTGCCCAGACAACTTACTTATGCAAAAAAAACCCTAGATTGCCAACTTTTGTACATTTATAAACATTGTGCCAGGATCCAGATGAGAGCTGTGTGTGGAGCCTGCATTTATGAAAGTTTACAAGAGTTTACAAGAGCATTTGTTGGCCCCATCACTGAGCCAGTGATTTTTCCAGCAGCCCCATCTGCTCCAGGGCAGATTATTCAAAAAACTAGTCCAGAACCTTTCAGTTGCACCTGAAATGTGGCTCCACTTCACAAGTGAATTTCAGATGCAAATAAGAACATTTGAGTTCTCTTTACCCATTTTGCATGAAATTCAGCTTTGTGGAAAGACTTCAGGGGTCTTCATGACCAGTCCACAGGGTGAAAGCAGAGTGCCTGCTCCCCCTTCTTCCATTCCTTCATCTCTGGGTGATCCCTGTCAAGACCAGTGCAGAGGAGAGGACAAAACCCTTCCTTGTGAAAAATCGGGTTTAACAAGACATTAATAGATTTGTACCTGCCAGAAGGACTGCAAGGAAGAAAAAAAGAAAGAAAAGGGGGGGGGGGAAAAGTCATCCAGTGGGTCTCAGGAGCTGTCACCACAGCAGCAGAGAGTCCCCAGAGCCGTGAGAACATCGTGCAGCCCAGGCAGGGCAGTGCCAGGCTGGGCTCGCTCACCGCTCCTGGGCCATGCCCTCAGCAAAGAAAGGACCCCCTTTTCTGACAAACAAGCTGTGGGCAGGGTGCCAGCTGCCTGCTTCAGAAGGAGGAAAGGCTGCTCCTTGGAGAAAGGCTGGACACAGGCACTGGAAAGGTTTAACCCTTCCAGGGCTGGTTGGTTTTGCAGAGTGTCACAGGGGCAGCGGGTGTGCCCAGTTTCCCAAAACTCACCAGTGACAAATCCTGTCCAGTACAGGCTGATGAAGCTCACTTGTATAAGTGTATGACATCAAATGCCCTTATGCAGCACCTTCAGGGCAGATGACATCTATTTAATAATTTGCAGTGTGGTGTCAAATCAAAGGCATGACAGCAATTGTAGCATAGCATCCCCAGACATTTGGACACTGTATTTCACATGGTGGTGTTGCAATCTCTGTAACTCTATGCAGCTGTGTGCCCAGTACTGCTCAACAGTGCTGCTCAGCATTCCTCATTCCAAAAAATATGCATCATCTTGCAAAAAAAGAAGGCAAGGACAGCTTGTGTAGTGCTGCCAGTTTGCTTTTCCTCTGCAGCCAAATGCAGCTGATCTTCAGTGCTAAACTTTGTCTGTTTCCCCTGCACCCCCATCCCCAGTTTATTTGTTTGTCAGATGTGTAAGGGCATGCTTTGATTTTCTAACTTCTTTTATCCATCCACAGACCACCCGTCTGCTGCCTCACAGATCAGCGCAACATGTTGTGTACCACAGACTGAAAAGCACTTTCCCTTCCAGAGCCTTGGCATTACAAAATGCTGAGCTAAAATCCAGCTTTGTATCAAGAAAGAGCAACTATAAAATCCTTAGACACAACCTAGCAGGAGACCTCTAACCTGTTATAAAGGTAGCAGTTAAAATACAGAAGGGCTAAAGCATATTGCCTACTTCAGAGAAAATGCAGAAGATTCTCCTCAAATTACACACACTTTGTAGTAGCTTGTATGAGCAGGAGGGGACTGAAGTAGTCTCAGAAGATTCCACTGTGATTTACTACGGGTTTGGAAGGGATTGCATAAGTTAAAAATATTACTGGTCAGTTTGTCAGGCCCTGCCAAGGGACACGAGCATCGCCCAGTTTCTATAGCCATGAAGGAGAGACTTGGCTAAGGATCAGTGCTTGATCCCGTGCCACATCCTACAATTGATCTGGTCCCTTCAGGCTCGCCCTGGTTCCTGACCTTTGTCTCTGCTGTTCCCTGATGCCCTCACAGCACAGAAAGCCTGCTCAGGGGCAGTCCATGCATTATGGATGATACATGCCTTCCTGCACTGTGCCTCCATGCCTCGGCACTTGCTCACTACATGACCCCCTGCCCTTCTGGGACTACCCATGACAGCACTTATCCTTCACATGAAATTATAAACTCCAAAAATAAGCAAATCTGGTTTGGAGTTGTGAACCTTAAATCACTGGCCTAAAGACCAGGGGAAAGCCTGTTCTTCTCCATTAATGTGAATAAATAATTTGTAGGATGAAAGCCTACACAGAGCAATTTGGCCTAGAAATGCCCATATCCCACTTTTCTTTCAAATGCAGGTGATTCTGGTTTGAGTGGTACCAGTGCAGCAAATTTGGTAAAAACTAAACACTAATGCGTTGTTTCATCTCCTTTTTTATATGGCTCATAGAATAAAATTTCAAATTACTATAGCAACAGGCTGTAACAATACTCTGGAACTTGTCGATATTTATCCCATGATCTAATAGGGGTTTGTTGACTGTGCTACTCTGCAAAGCAAGGGCATTAAGTCAGAGCTTTATTCTTTTACCATATGGTCCCCAGGAAAGAAATTTTCTCTTACACTTTGTACTCTGCACTACACTGAAGTGCACCAACAACAAGATTCATAAAGAAAGCCATTAGTTACCTGTGATTAAATCCCACGGCCCTGGTATGGATTTAAAATTTATGGAAATAAAATGATAGACATAAAACTGAGCTTGCATAGATCCAGATGAGCGTTAATGAGTGTGAAGGGCTGCGAGGGTAATGTGTTATTTTACTGTTATTGTAACATATGTTTACCTTTAAAGAAGGCGCCTGTGAAAGGTATTGCACAGGGATTTAAATCATGTGGGTAGGTGCAAGTGGCACAGGATTAGGTGGCTGGGGGACCAGGCTAAGATTAAGGAAGTTATGTCATTCCCAAATCCAGAAAACACAGGAGTGAATCACAAAGGAATGGGGAGAACTCCAAGAGAAAATGCTTTAGGACAGAGGTGAATGCAAGGATGTTGCACTTTTTTGGTTGGAGGGAGTTTTTTGTTGTTTTGTGGGGGGTTTTATGGGGTTTTGGGGAGGGGAGGTTTGAGCTGTCTTCCTATGAAACTTTCAAAAATACCGAAAGATAGACAACAGTTTTGTTGGCCAGCTCAGGGATCACTCCCAGACACATACACGGAGATCCACCTCTTGTGGGACAAATTCAGTTCGCAGACTTACACACAAGTTTTTTTTACTTGACTTGTTTACAGCAGCATTTCTTCCTATGACACCATTTTTGCATTTTTTGGAAAGCAGCAAAAACTGCTTTTTAGGAACACACAGATCATTCAAAGCTGGCCAGTAAGGGCATTTTGATCTACCTACAGGACTGGCCAGGCACCCATTGACTACTGCCAGCACTCCTGGCAATCCCAGGAAGAGTGCTCCCAAAAAGTCGGGTGTGAATGAGTTTTGAGATGTGGGATTCACTCACCAAGGGGAAAAGCACTGTACCTGGCTTTGGAAAGGAAGAGAAAAACCACATGGACAATGATAAAGCAGTCAGCTGAAGTTCAACACCACGAAAAATACCCAGCTGAACTATTAACAGTCAGTCAGTGACTCTGGGAGCATAAAGGGAAGGAAAACAGCCAGCGTGGATTTGTGAAAAGCAAATTGTGTCAAACCAACTGAATTTCCTCCTCTGGCAGGGTCATAGGGCTGGTGGGTAAGGGTATGCTAGGGATGTGGTATATCTTGGCTTCAGTAGGATTTTCAACAGCATGAGGCTGGAGAGGTCTGAGCATCACTTTCACAGATAAAACTGGAATTCAAAGCAGCCCCGATAAAACAAAATAAAACGGATCTAAAATCAGCAGGGTGAAACTCAGTGAGAGGGCACTATTCAGGAAGGAAACACTATTCAGATGCCCAGAAGATGTCCAAGATGGGTGGATGGACTGGGCTGCTGCACAAACCAATCTGGGAGCCAGAGAAAAGTGGGGATTGAGCATGAATTGACAATGTGATATTGTTGGAAAAAAGGCAAATGTCATTCTGGGACATGCCAGCAAGTGCTGTAAACAATTGCTCCACTCTGCTCTGCTTTGAAGGACCCTGAGGAGCAGCCCTGTGCCCAGACCTTGGCAGATGGGAACATATAGGGAAGAGGAGCAAGAGAAGCTGTGAGGGAATTCAATGCATTATTTATGAGGAAAGGATGAAGGAGTAATTTGTTTAGGCTAGAAAAAGGGTTCTGCCATAAATAATGCACAGAACAATATTAAATTAGGAAATTCAAGTGTGTGCTGGCATGGGGCTGCTACGCTGGTGATCTGTGAGAGTCACCAGGCACAGAAGTGGGGAACTGGTCCAAAATGCTTGGGAACAAACAGGCTGCCAGGGACAGGGCAGATACACTGGGGCTTGCTGACCTCCCAGGCCACTGCTTCACAGTCCCACCCTTTTCCTGACCAAGATCCAAACCCACCAGAGATACCTCCTTCTGTGGAACCCCTGCTCTGAGCTGATACCTCTGGTGAAAGGAGCCCAGTCCCATGCTGTACATTTCAATGTATGACTTCCTTAGGAAATGCTGAGCCCCTGAGGATGCCATGACGGGCTTTGGGAATGCAGGGTGGGAAGGACAGGATCCTGCTGTCAGTCTGTCTTCTGCCACATGGGTGGCTGGGCAGGACTGTAGGAAGAATACTCTCCTGCAAGAAAAGCCCCAAGAAACAAATAGCAAAATGAAGAAAAACCCAAAACAAAAAAAACCCAATAAAATCAAACAGAAAAGCCTGCAAACATGCAAACCCCTCCCCAAACCCCCCAAAACCCCCAAAAAGCTGAAAAAGACCAAACCAACCACAACAACAGCAACAAACCAAACAAAAAAACAAACAAACAAAAAAAACCAACAAAGGAGACAACAGGAAGTAATTTCTGGATGTGAAGCAAAGGACATCTGCAGGTGAGCTCCATAAAAAGAGTGAATCAGTCAGCTGAGAGGTTGAACTGGGAGTTATTGCTTTTGTCCAGGACTGTCTTCCCATGAACAGATATCAGTCTGGAGAGTGAGGACAGGGTGCCTTCCTCCCAGCAATACAGTCTGGAGTTTTCTCTGCCAATTGCCAGTCATTTTGCCATGGGAGAGTGAAGGGCAGATCACACGTGGCTCTGGCAGTTGCCAAAATCAGGCTCGCTTGCCTTTGGAAAACTAAAATCTCACCCACTTTTCCTCTGCTTCACATGACATCCCTCTCTGTGTTTTTTTTAAAAAATCGCAAGGAGATTGTGGATTTTTCTTGCTTTGCAGATCATGACAGTAAGAGCACGGTGTCACCATTTGGCTGGTGCTGCCCTGTACAGACCAATGTGCCCAGGGATTTTCTTACTCACAAACTTCACTTTGGCTGCTTTTATACTGCCCTTCAGTCTTCCCTCACCCAAATGCCTATCCTGGTAAAAGAAGGTGATAAATCATTCAAGACTGTTTCTGGAACTGAAGAGGATTTTTAAAAATTGATTTCTGGATTTTTCATCAACTTGCTGTTTCCAGACTAATTTTCTGAGTAGCTGTTCTCTGTAGCCCAGGATTGGATCATGTTAGAGAGTTCCACTACTCTCTGACAGTGGTGCAGCCCTAGGCAGGTGTAACCCCTCCCCATCTGTGCAGCACAGCTCATACCAGAACACTCAGGGCTGTCCATGAACCCGCCCCAGCCGAGCAGTAAATCTGCCGCACTGTGATCCTACCCAGGGTAGAAATGCCTTTCCCATCAAAGGACATGATTTAATGCACGTCTGCTAAGTTGTGCAAAGCCCTGTATTTTACTGCTAGCACATCTCTCTGGGACTTTGCATCCCTGGAGGATTCCCACTCCAGCTTGGAGAAGGGCGGGGGGAAGTTGTTTCCTCAGGGAGCTGAAAGATACCCTCCCTGCCCTCACCCCCAGGGCTTCCCCTTCATAGGGAGCAAGCAGTGTGTACAACGAGGATTTCTGAGAGCAGAAGAGAAGCATGTGACAGTGCTTTTAATGTCTGCTGCCTTTCCCAGCCCTCCCCTGTGTTTGTTTCCTGGGGTTGTACACAGCCTCCAGCAAAGAAAAGATTTTTGAGCAGTCCTTTGAAAATCCTCCTCCACTGTGTCTGGGGAGCTAGTCCTTTGAGGCAATCCCAAGAAACAAAAAGTACCATGGGCTTCCTAGTTTGAGGAACACTCCTCAGCTTGAGCACATGTATCCATGGAAGTTAGAGATCAAATGAAAAAAATAGACAAGCATTTCAGTTATTCTAATTATCACAAATGCTGACTCTCACAAAGTCCTCATTTCCATTGATTGAGGTGCAGCCTTCAACTCACCAGAAGCTGTGAGCCTGGACAGCTGCTCTGACAGTCCTGGCAACATCCCACTGTGCTCATGTTCTGGGTTATGAAACTCTGCAGTTGCTCCAGGCTCAGTGGGTTTGCTTTGTTGTATTACATTTCGGACTTCACAGTATGCTGTACAGAAGAAACACTAAACAAAAAATTGCTCAATATTGGGGCCTAATGTTCAGAAATTGAGGCTCTACCCCCCAATGTGCATTAGAGTTATGAAGTTGGTAGATATCTTCACTCTCCATTATATGAGCCTTCTGTCTCTCAAATGCAAGGCAGCTGTCACGGATAGGGAAGCTCTGGCTCTTCAACAGCCATGGACATTGGTCTAAGAAATGTTGCTGAAGTCAATGTAATGTTACCACAGGTCTTTGCACAGAAAATAACTTAGAATATGGCCATAAAACTTCTGTGTGCAAAATAATGTATAACGCGTGTTTTCAAAAGCTTTCTTCGTAATCTCAGGGCTGGGTGGTAAAATCTGTCATTTATAGAATTTCAGAAAACAGCCCACTGTGAGATGGAAGATTTCCCAGCATTAAAAAATGCTGGTTGATTACAATATTCAAGAACTTGTTCACTTGAGGCCTACAAATTTATTCATGCCAGGCAGCCCTAGTAAATCCCATGATTCTCATAACTGCATGAGAGATGGAGTTCAGGGAAAAATCCTCTCCCAAGGAGATAACAAAGACCAGTGTCATCTATCTTCTCTTCAGTACAGCATTACTGTAGGAGGATGAAAAACTAGAGGTCTGCTGTAGGGCTGAGAATTCATGATAATTTCCAAACAGTTGCATGTCATTGCTGAATCACACTTGTCATACAAATTAGAAGCAGGTAACATCGTGGTTTCTGGCTGGACAGAGGAATGTTGTTTACAGCAAGAGTTTTTTTTCCTGGAAAATGCTGGCACAGATTGACAAGAGTAAGTTCTAATTTATGTCCAGTGTTGCCTTGGACTGGTCAGAAAAATAAGACCCTAAAAAATCCTGACAAAGTGAAAAAAATAATTAAATGTTCATATTTTAAGGATGAAATGCTATGCTTTCATGTCTGAAAACACAGTTCCAGTTTCAGTTAAGTATTTGTGACGTTTGATTTCAGGCACAAAAAGTCATTTTGTTCAGTGACAATTTGGTTTTTTCCACTCTTTTGTTTATCTAAAACACTTTGAATATTCTCATTTTGGGGCATCCTGAAACAAATGGTGGTTTAATTCTTTCAGTGTTGTCAATGACCTGAAAAAAAACCCTGATTATCCAATCTTTATTTGCAGGTCCCATGGTCTGTTTTAATCCTTCAAAGTCTCTCTGTTTTCTAGCAATTGTGGCTGTTTCAGACAGAGCATATGTGTACATTTACCTATAAAATAAATTCTGGCACAGAACTTTGGTAAGATGGGAAAAGCTTTTGGATTTATGAGCTGCTTTGCTTCTTTTTGCTTCTTCAGTACCTGACTGAAAAGTAAGACGAACTTAAAGAGGACTTGAGAAGGATATTTGAGTTTAACTTAGAATTCTAGTTGCTTTAACTAATGATGTATGAGAAGATCAAAGTCCAAAGATGCGTTTTTTGTCTCTGTCTGAAAAACAAACAAAAAAATATTAAATTTTATCTTTGTTCTAGAAGTTTTGATGGTATGAATTTCTTTATTTGTCATTTACACATGCCTGTGAAGTGTCAGATGGTTTGAGTCCATAATGGTTATTTCCACAAAGAATTAGTCACTGATTTATGTGAGTGCTGACAGAAACCAAAATCAAAACTGTCACCAGAACAGGAGGCAGATTGAATTGACACTGGGATATCTCTTCAGCAGGGGAGCATTTCTGGCCCGGTGAAGAGCAAACCATCTGACTGAGCATCTCTTCCCTTAGAGCGGCCCTGTGCCCTCTCTGGTTTTTGTAATGCCACCACTTTCCCAGCTGTCCCACGAATGCAGCACCTCCAGGAAGGCAAGTTGTAGGCGATTTTGTGATTTGTCAGCTCCAGAAACCACGTGAGAACTGAGACAGTGCCAAGGCCCTGGGGCCCAAGAGGATAAAAAGCCTCATGCCAGGGCTTTTCTCTCCCACACACATGAGCTAAAACTTGTCCTTGCATCTCTGGCTGAGTGCAGCAGCAGCCCCCATATGCCTTGTGCAGTGTCACCCCAGCTCTGCCTTCTTGGCCATTCGTGTCCAAGCTGGTGCTCCAAAGAGCAGAGAAGGAACAGCCCAACATCAGTGCAGCTGCTGTAAAACTTGGCCATACAGAAAAACACCCTCTATAAACCTGAGCAAGGCTGGTGTTAAAAGCTGGGGCTTGGAGGGTGGTGTCTGTGAGAGGGGAAGGCTTCAAGAGTAATTAGATATGGCTGTGTCTCACCCAATCCTTGATCCCTCCAGAACATGCACTTTTTGCAGTGTATTTTGTAGGCAAAAAAAGAAGGTGAAAGATAAGCAGTTTTAAAATGCTGTTGTGTGTACAGGATGTCCATCCCACCCAGGCAGCTCTGCTGGGAACAGAGGTTCATTCACTCATCTCTTTCACTAACAGATAAAAATGAATGCTCAACAACATAATGGTAGGAGATACCATTTTGTGATTCTGACATGGAAAATACGTGGTGTGTGTCAGGTATTCCCAAACAAGTCACATTCCTGGAAATAGCCAGTGGAAGTAGAGAAGAAGATTAAAATGTGATGGCTGAACTAAAAAAAAAAACCAAAAAACCAAAAACCATACCAACAACATCTCTTTTCCTTATCTTTTTGCAAAGCTTTTCCATGGAAGTTCTTTCCCCGAACACCATATAAACTCATGTTTGTATTAACACATATTGCGGACAAGCATTTTCCTTTCTCTCCACTGTGGTTTCAATGAATGTATGGGACACAAGAGTGTATTTTCCTTTAATCCAGTTCTTCCTCCAGTTTGAATCCAAGGTTTACAGAGCTAAAACTGCATTTGTCTTCCACATACTTCTGCCTTGGCAACGTCAGCTGTGGTAGGAGAGCACTGGCTCCCCAGAGGAATATGGTTGGGGCTCTGAGTTTACTGTCTCTCAAACCAAATATCCCACTTGGGCGACTAGTAAATTCAATAAGAAATGTGTTGGATGAAAAACTTGCTTTAATCCTGGTTTAATCCTGAAAGTCTGCAGCAAAGCTCTTGCTCCCTTCTGAAAAGCCAAGCTTTCACTCACTGTGTTTTTTCTAATTAACCAATGGACAGTGCCACTCAAAGAGGAATCCTTCTAATCTCACTCCTCTCCTCAGAAAAGGCCTACATCCCCAAAATGCCACACAGCTTGCCAGAGATAGGGAATTTATGTTCCATTTATTTTGACAAGGCAAAACATAGGGTTCAATTTATTTAATTTCTTCAGAATTGTGCCAGCTGCCCCAAGGTGGCAGAAGAAAAAGCCATATTGTTACCAAACTTAACAAGTCCTGTTTTGAACAAGACATAGTGGCTTCTTGGAGCAGAACTGCACATTATCATTTAGCTGGATGAATACATGACACAGAAAAGTTGTTCTTGATTAAAAACAAATATGCAGCATGGCAAGAAAATGAGTAAGGATAAACAGTGATTAAGTGTGATATGTCTGAAGGCTTCCCACAGTATAAAAGCCATATGTGGGAGGCAAGAAGCTAAAATTAAACTCCTAACAGTGCGAGTTAAGGCTTTTGAAAGAGGCACCTGACATAATCCAAGGGGGAAAGTTTGAGTAATTGGCTCATTGAGGGTGGTTCTCACCACTTTCCCATGATCTGCACCTTCTTTCTTCCCCTGTGCTCATCCAAGCAGGGAAACACCATCCAGAGGTCAGCCCAGACAAGCTGATTCACTCATCCCTCCAGCCCTGCTCATCCAAAGGAGTTCCCATGTGAAGCTGAAGTGGGGAAGCAACTGAGGGCAGCCCTGGCCAAGTTCAGTGCTAACCCAAGCCCTGGGAGGCTGAAGGTGGTACAAATGCAAAGCCAAGTCATCCTTTTGCACCCCAATGGCTAAAGCTCTGCACCAGAAGCTCCAATAAGGGAGAAAGAGGCACAAATTAATTGCCACAAGGAGTTACTTGGAGCAGCAGGTAATTAACACAGCCCCTTCCTTGCAAACCCTGAGCTGGTGGTTGTCTCTGTGGTGGTTTTGTAGCCTCAGTGCCCTTGAAAGCAGAAAGGCAGAGAGGCCTGTTTTCACATGAGGCTTCCCACTTTTTATTCCCTTGGTTGTGCTGCAGTCTTGGGTTCCACAAAGAGTCTGTGATCCCAACAGGAACCTCATCTGGCTTTCCTGGCTCCTGGTGGTCCCAAGGACAGCCAGAACTCTCAGGATCTGCATCATTTGCCACTTTCTGCCATGGAACTGAATGCCCTCTCCCTGACAGCAGAGAGGGAGCCTCTGGTTGTTGGGAATGCAGTGTCTTCCAAGGCTTTATGGCAAACTCTTTGCACTGGCACTCACACCACGTTTTGAGGTAGTTGCACAATCAATGGCTCATTCACCCAGACCAAACTCAAAAACTGCAAGTTGCTTTAGCTTATTGATACACAGTGTTCTGGTGTCTTCACCATTAATCTTAATTTAGACCCAATCAATAACATCTTTCTCCACTAAGGAAGAAAGAAACCAGATACAGTCAGGGTACATTCGTTGGCAGCTGGGAAATCCTGAAGTTTTGGGTTCTCCCTGTAATGCTGGAAGTCTGATTCCTGCTGCCCCTCACCTGGTCCCAAGGCCTTTGCAGAGGGAGCCACAGAGCAGCCTGGAGGCTTTTCCACTCCCTCTGGGCACGTTCAAGGAGTGAGACTGCAATCACTTCCATGGCCACCCTTGCCCACACAAAGACCTGCTGTGACCATGGAAGGAATTCCAGCTCAGGCAGAGCACAAGGAGCCTGAACATAGCATGTGTTACAAAATAAAGGTCTGAATTAACTCTACTGAGAGAAACAGATGATACACAAACCCTGAGGGGCCACTAAGAGTCCCAGAATACGAGCAGAACTTGACAGCCTTTTGTTACTGAACCCTTTCCCAGTTAAATAGCTTTCCTGTCTTTGGGTGGAGAGACTGTACCTGGTCAGGGAGCAGCACACTCAGAGCACACTTGGCTCTGTTTTGGGAGCTCTAGGGGCCAAGCTGTGGTGCCTGGGAGGATCCTGCACAGCCCTGGGAAAGGCAGGCACCTCCCTGGTCCACACCCTGCCTCAGGATCAGCTGCTGCAGTCTGCTCCCATAAGGAAATGCAATGCCTGGATTTGTTACTTGAAGATAACACCCATCCCATGTCAGTCATGAAATTAATAAATTATTGGGAAGGACATTCCCTCTTCCCTGTCTGTGGAGGAGCTGTCTTCATCCAACTCTGCACTGCTCCAAGATGAAGTCATTTTGGCTTCCTGCATTTTAGCTATTTGAGATAACAAACCCAAATTCCTTAGTCATCCTAAGGCCAAACTGTCTTTATGTTATGGCTTCATTTCCACTCTGACCTGTGCTCTTGGATTAGCAGGACACAGAAGCTGCTGCCACATGAGGCAGGTTTCCTGAATGAAATGTTGATGAAGGGCAAGAGGTGAAATTCAAGCATTATCAGTAAAATTTCCATGCAGTGCCCACACAACTGTTAAGAGGAGAACTTAATTATTGTGAAGTATAACCAAATAAACTGATACAAAAGTGTGCTGGGGTTTGCATTGCTGCTCACAGGCTCTTAGTCTCTGTTTATTGAGACTGGCCACAGCAAAGGGAT
This sequence comes from Petroica traversi, assembly GCA_025920805.1. Classification (NCBI taxonomy): domain Eukaryota; kingdom Metazoa; phylum Chordata; class Aves; order Passeriformes; family Petroicidae; genus Petroica; species Petroica traversi. The sequence goes on along the minus strand of JAHLSL010000075.1, from coordinate 5,313,504 downwards.
TATGGGAAAGAACTTCCAAAGATTTAACTGTCACTATAAACCCACAGCCCCAGATTGTGCCAAAATCCAAAAGCAGCGTATCTTTTTTACCATCTATGTTGCACATAAATTGTTTTTAGACAGATGAGTGCACCTTCCTCTGTGTTACATCACAGATACAGCTGGGTAAGAGAGATGGATACCAGAAACCTGATTTTTTTAGCTGCACTTCCTTAGGCAGAGAGTAGAAGTGTGAAACATGGCAAAACATACAACCAAGCCACTGTAAATATCTACTGCCCATGTGGCCTGCTCTAGGCCAAGAGAGTGAGAAATATTTTTGAAAAGTTATCCGGAAAATACTGTTCATTAATGAATGTTTTCAAAATAATGAGCTCTTGTGGAAAGGCATAAAAAAGGGGAAAAAATAGATATTAAATTTATCAGATTGATTTTTGCTGACAAATTATGAACACATCTTTGTCAAGTAGCATTAAGGCAACTCTATGATCTGCTTTCCTTTAATTGCCATGTAATGGTCTCTTGGTTTCCCAGTTGTATTGAGAACTTTTTTCTCTTCATTTGAGCTTAAAAGAATCTTCCATCAAAAAGAAAAAAATTGGATTTGAGTTGGCTAGCCTGAAGATGATTAATTTCCATCTACTTCACTCTTAGAGTAGTCCGCCAAAATTTGGGATCCAGAACACTGCCAAATTAAATAGATAAAAAAGCCAGTTGATTTATTGAAGGCATCTGTTTATTTAACAAATTAGGCATGAGTAAAAAAGCCACCAAAACTATGAAGACCTGTTCTCCTGAAGGTAGGATAATCAACATTAGGAAGAGAGCTCCTTGCAGGTACCCCTTGCAAACTTTTTGTGCAGGTGTGCACAAAGTGCTTAGTCAAAGCCGTGCTAGCTTTTCATCATCATCATCATCATCATCATCATCATCATCATATCTCCATCCACAGTGGTCTCTCCTTCAAACATCAGTTCTCCCCAAAAAGCTCTTCTATACATAAGGTTTAAATTCATGAGCTAGTTATGACTCCTCTGAGTGCCATAATAGATACATCTGCTGTCTCCTAAAGAAACTGTATTACCCAAAATGTGCTTGCTGTTCCTCAAAAAATTAAAGTTGGTAGGGTTAGCTTTATGGAGCTATAGTAAAGTGTTTACTCAGACAAATTGAATTTGCTCAGATTTTTTGGCCATAGAAATATGTGCCAAACTCTTTGTGTGCGTGTGAATATATATATATATATATATTTGTATATATACCCACAAAACCAATACAGATACATATTTGTATTGTTACACAGGACACATTTCCCTACAGTTACACCCATATGCACCAAACAGTTGAGTCTATCACTGTTTTATCTACTATTTTACCTCCAGACAGAAGCTTGCAGATGTTAAAAATCTTGCATCCCCAGAAGAGAAGAAACTGATGGGTGCTGGGCAGATTAAGATACCCACAGCTGGTGAGGAAGATGAAGGTTTGAGGGGTTGCTGCTGCCAGCTCTGTGTGTTTGGCAAGACAAGGGGCAGAGGTCATACACAAAGCTGCTCCAAGATAGGAAAATTAACAAAACTTGTAAGAGGAAATTCTAATTGTTCTTCAGGGTAAGACCATCTCTTATCACTATGTTTATAACCAAAAACATCCTGTGGGGATGATCCTTCTATTTCCCAGTCTCCTGCTATGAGCTAACTCTAAGATTTTATGACCAGCTTAAGTAGTCTAGGATGGTAAATGCCCATATTCCTCACTTCCCACCATTTCTTTTCTCTGTCCTAAGGAACCAGAGCATGGACAAATCCCATTGATGCAAATGCTGTGGTGTAGGAAGAATGTTTGCCACCAGGCCATGCTTTGGAATGACAAATATGCAAGGATTAGCATCTATAACTCTCCATAAACACTGGGGTTAATCTCCAGGGTTTACAAGACTCTTTAAATGTGTTTTAATAGGACAATATGCTTTAGAAAGGACCCATCCAACACTTCAGATATCAGCAAAGTTTACAAGAAGGTAAACTGAGCTGGGGTAACAGTTCAGCCACGGCCCTAATGAGAATGCCAAAGTCAAAGTAATAAATTGATTTGCAAGTCTAATACCTTCCCAAATGGCTGGAGAGCATTCCAAGTCTGGCAGGACAGTTGGAAGGGAAGAGCTGCAGGAATTTCATTGCTGTCTCTCAAACTCTGAAATGTGAGCGGATCAAATCACATTTTCAGTGCACAGTGATGGGCTGGCTTAGACCTGCTCTCTGCCCACCTCACCCAGCCTGGGCAGGATTCTGCTCCTGGGACAGCACTGTTGAGGGGACCAGCAGTGCCCCACAGAGTTTGGGGCTGTTGAGGATAAACAGTAATGGTTAATTAAAACCAAAGGCTGTGTGGACACCTGTAACAGAAAAGGAAAACTGAGACCCCTGGCAAACCTGCCATTCTCCACTGATTACATAAAAGTTTCCTTCCAGCTTCCTAAAACCAGGTGATATTTGATATTTGAGTGCCTATTTACTTCAGGTAGATTCCACCTGAAACACCTGGTCAGAGCAAGCCATGAACCCCAAGTGGATTTTTTCTGGAAAATTATATCTAAGGTGACTGGGCTAAGCCTCACCCCTACCATCCAACTTTTGTATGTACAAAATGCAGAATAAGCATTTGCTAATAGATGAACTGCTTGTTACAAGTTGTATTATTCTTTCTGTGTTTTTCAACCAATGATGAATATCAACAAGAAAATAAAGCTGAGAATTTTGAAAAGTGATACATTCCCATTAAATCAACATGTAAACCAGCCAGATAATACTAATAAATAGGATGAATGAGACACTCAAAGAAGAATGACTTCATGTTTCCCTTCTTTATTCTAATTATTGCAGAACATTTGCCTAACCAAGGCTATTTTTCCACATCTCTGAAAAGACCTGAGGGGACTTTCTGGAGGGAGCCAGCCAATATTTTAGCTGTTTTTGCTATTGTTTCTGTTTATCACTTGGGTAGACTTGCAGTAAAAGGATGATTGCTTCATTATAATAGTTCAATCTGCACTGAGACAAGCTGTCTCCTGTGTTACGTGAGAAACAGCTAGAAATTTTATTTCATAAGCAAAATTACCACCGGCCATTTTAAAATACCAAGAGCAGCTGTCAGGACATTGTGGTTTGGCTGGTTCTGTTCTCTGGTGCAGGGGCTGTGGTGGGATGAGGAGCCTGTCTCAGGAAGGGACCAACCTCCCTGGCTCACTGGAGCAGAGGGCTGGCAAGCAGGAGAAGATCATTCATTTAGCATCAAATCAGAAAGTCCAGCAAAAAAAATAATCTGTAATTGCTCATAGAGTGAATTGGGAGTGATTTTTACTCCATTAGAAACAGAAGTTTGACCTGGTCACCCTGGCTGAAATCTGGCAGGGAGATTCCAATGGCTGGAATGGTTCAAACAGTCTCTATAGGGTATTTCAGGAGGTTCAGCTGAGCACCAGCTGAGGAGGACTTGCACTGCTGGTGAGAAGGGTTTTGACCTGATTCCAGATTTCTGGCGAATTGGGAGCCAGCATTCTGGAGTGGGTTCTCTGATGTCTGGACAGTTGAGCACCTGTACTAAAGACCTAAGTCCAGAGAAGTCACTAATAAAAAAAAAATAGTAAATTGGTGGTAATGACTATGAATTACAGGCTGTAAATTATAGCATCATGGTAAGAGAAGGACAAATGTAGACATCTGTGTGGTCAGCAGGAATTTTAAAAGTATGTTAGCTACAAATGGGATCACCAGAAAGGTACCAGATTACTTCTAAATGAACAAAGTCTTTGGGCTAAGGCTGCCAATAATAAACCCAAAGCAGTAAAAATGATGAGTAAATATTTCCCACTTCTGTTTGGGAAAAATCCAGATAATGCACTGCATCTTATGTAAGAAAAACAAGCATTTCTTTTAAAACAATGCTTTCTAAACTTAGAAATTTTTAATTGGCAGTTTCTGAATAATTTGCATCCAAAAGGGAAAGATATTCACTAACCCCTGCTGCTGATTTTGAATAAGTCTTGGAACACTAGAGAAGTTACAGATGTGAAGCAAAGATAAAATTGTGCCAGCACTTAAACACAGTAACTAGGATGATGTGAATAAATATAGACTTGTCAGCCTGACACCAATCTGAACAAAATAATAGAACAGTTATTTGGGAACTCTCTTAAGGATTACAGGGGGAAAATAGAATTACATTGAAATTATCATGAGCTTATCAAAAACAGAGCCTATCAAAATAATCTTATACTGCTGGAACACGAACATGTTTAATCAGTAAAGGTGATAGAGCTGATATAAATGATACTCTTGGACTATTTTACCAACTAGGCTATTTTACCTCAGATAAAACTGTCTTTGGGGAATTGCCCAATTTCATGAGCTGGGTTCTGGCTCATCACTTTTTAACTGTTCCCTGCTGATGGCAGGGAAATAAGACAGAGACTGTGAGGGATTAGTGAATGGCAGAGCTCATTTGCTCCTTAACTGTGGCAGAGCACAATCAGGGAGAGCAAAGGAAGCCAGATTTTCCAACTGAATATATTGGTGGTTCTGCAGAGATCTCCAGATCCTGGTAGAAAGTCAGACAAACTTCAGCTCAGGGCCTGAAGGGACCAAGACAGCTTTTGGCTGTGCAAAGCAGGGTCCATCATGGAGCAGGTATTCTCTGTGTTTCACAGTGGTGTGATGGCTCCTACGGTTCTTTTGGGGTTCAGAAATAAATATGGAGGGGATTCAGAAAAAAAGCCACACTAACTTGAGTAAGTACTCCTTATTCTGAGAGATTCAAGAGCTCCCTTTATGTGACACAGCCAAAGGATGGCTCAGGGATGACATGACGCTAATGAGTTACGGCTGCTCAGACAGTACAACTTGCCCAAAGACAAAGTCCTTCACTTCTTGGACAAAGGTTTAACAAAGCTCATGGTCTGATGATGAATAGATTCACTCTGATGAAAATAAGACATTGTTCTTCAGAGGGGAAAATAATTAACTGCCAGAAGTACTTACCAGAACTTGCTATTAATCTGTTTCTGATAAAGCCTGGAGGATTCCCTAAATTTAGAAAACAAAAACAAAAAAAAAAAAAAAACCCAACAAAAACATTGATATTGGGAAAATAAAGCTGACTTTCAAGAAACTGATGTAGGTTCCTTCGGCTGTGTTACAATGAAGATCATTCAAGAAGGCCCTAAGGTCTATTCTTACCCTAAAAAATCTGAGAAAGCAGACTGTCAATAGTGACACAAACTGTCTGTCAGTGAGTCTTTCAACCATCAGACTGTTTCACCACTGAGACAACTGGGAAGACCCTGTTCTACACCTTAGAGTGCTCAAACATTCCCAAAGTTACTCTTTGCTTTTGCCAGATGGATGCTCTTACAGACAAACAAAATAAGATGTCCTAGCTTGTGCAACCACCGTGTTTAGTCAATGTCAAGATTTTTAGCTTTTTAGCAGTTCTTCTTTTAATTTTGTTCTGATCACAAAGAGATTTCCTTAAGGCAGAGCACTTGCACGTCTTGCAAATCAGTGAACATTTAGTAGCAAGAAAGGCAGAGGTTCAAAATCAATTATCCCATTTCTTCATACTCCTCAGCTCCTTTTGTGGCCTTGAAGAAATCCTTGCCCACTGATTTTAGGAAGAAGCTGGACCCGTCTTGGTGCTCAACAGCTCAGGAGCTGATCTGGGTGGGAGCATCTCTGTGAGCAGGTCTGCTGCACTTGGTGGGGAAGTTTCCATTTACAAGACTTGTTCTTTTATTTCACATGGCCTCACAGCCCATCAATTTAGACCAAGTCTAAAGTTCTAAATCACAACTCAAGCAAAATCACCATGGTTTTCCACTTATTCCCATAAAAAAATCTGTGTAACTACCAAGTTTTCCATGGCTTTTGCCCAAAACCACAACCTGCTGCAAATTCATTGAAAAATAATTCCAAACTTAACCCAGATTAATAACGGTTCCAATTGGGATAGCCAAGTTTTGCAGTTTAGCAGATTAAAATTTGTCAGGTTTCATGTCTCTTTGGGAACATTGTGTTCCACTCAAACCACAATCTCACAAGAAATTATTACTGTCAAACTAAAGCTATTTAAAAAAAATCCACCTTTGCATTTTGTAAGCTCCCCACTTTGGAGTTCAGTTCTACAGTTTAATTTTGTCCTGTTGCATAAATATGGGAGGAACCTACTTCTAGATCCAGAAGGGTTTCCAAATCATAGCCCTACCCAGATTGGGGTATTTGGACCCATATACTCTTATTTGGATCCTTTGCTAATATTTTCCTTAAAATGGAGGGTGTGATCAGATCATCTGCAAGTGTTTCAAGCTTGTTTTCAGCCATTAACCTCCCTTCAGCTGAAAATCATTGCTCCTTGATGGAAGGGTAATTCCTAGCCACAGATACCCACCAGTGCAATGGGAAACAGGTTTGCTGGCCCACCTCAAGGATGAAAAAAGTGAACACCTACAGATATGCTAATTTGTGTATTTGTGATCATGCTGGATTCCTCCTACATTTTTCTACCTACAGGTTGTAGAAAACAACCTACAGGTTGTTGTTTTTTTTATTCCCCTGGCCTCTGCATTTTCTCCCTAGATATGATATTTGGAGGCAGAATCATAGGCTGATATTGACTGAAACCACACTCCCCTGAATAGGATGGCCCTTGCATTTTCTAGACCAAAGCATTCTCTGGCACTGTGCTGAAAAAAAAAAAAAAAAAAAAAAAAATTATGGTTTTTAATCTCCTCACAAGGTATGACTGAAGTATGCTATAATATATAGGACAGGAATTAATCCTGAATTTATTTATTATTTTTTTTCTTATTTCATCTGTCAGAAGAATGCCATTTCAATTATTTATTAAGAAAATTATGTTTTTCAAGGTAAATGCATTATTTCGTTATCTGCTTTCAATTAGCTGGGAATTCGCTATGTTCAGCCAAATGTCCATTCATCAACAAATTCCAGATTCCTGGCAGTCTGAGCAAATTCCCAATTTTCTTCTTTTATGGGTACAATAAGTGAAGATATTCGTGCCTCATGCTAAATTATGGCTGGGTTTAGACTACCCTGAAGGGAGGAGAAAACAACTGTGGAAGGTCTTGAAATATATTAATAGATGTTTTTATTGAAGTAGAGCTACAATATTTCATAATATTTCTTCTTCAGGTGCTTTGTTATTGTTAACTAGATGCCCTCTTGCCCTTTTTTTGTGGACAACAATGATCTGAGCTGGTCACCCTCCAACATGTGTACAAGGGGCTCATGAGGCCACCTCTGGCAGCAGGGACAGGGACAAAAGGGATGGAAAACACATCTTCCACCACTGCAACCCATGTCCAATTAGTGAATTCCCATTTTTCAGTGCAAGGCTGTGCAGAGTATCTCCAGCAGTGTCACAGGCTGCTCCAGGGCCACGTGGACACCCTGGAGCATCAAGGGAGGACTGAGCAGGGAGAAGGAGAAGGTCCAGCCACGTGCCTGGACAGAACAGGTCTGCCTTGGAAATATTGCAGTGCTGCTCCTCCTTTGTCCTCCTGCAAAACAGGGCCCCTGAGCTGGGTGCCAGCCCTCTGCTGACATGGCCACGTGGCTGTGAGACATCCCCAGTTCCTCACCCAGCACCAGGCCATGCTGTGGAGCTGCCCCCATTGCAGCCAGTTCCTCCCCAGGCAGCTGCTCACAGGGAGAAGAGTCTCTCACTCTCCAGAGTGGGAGCTGGGCTTCTGGCAGAGGGGCTCTTTGTCCCACAGAGGGAGCATGAGCACTTTTTGAAATGCAAACCTGCTTCTTAAAATGCTTCATGCCCAAAGGCACTTTTACTACTGGCTTGCAATGATACTTTACTCTGCACTGTACTTTAGAAGGGGTATCTTGGGCAAAACAGGAGAAAGGCTCTCTCCCTGACAGCTGTTGGGATGGAAGGCAACCAGAAATGCTGCCCCAGCCTCTGTGTATGCCCACAACAGCCTAGCATGGATTTAAGTGGCATTTCTGTGCACAGTGTAAGTGTACAAGTCACGGGGAGAGCAGAGGAATTCAGTGATCTCTGTGCCATCTCCCTCTCTTTGTTGTGGAGCTGCTGCTGTCTCCTCTGGCTTCTTCAGCTGTTGTCAAAAATCCTGTCATCTCCTGTGAGTTGTACAAGGGTGCCTTGGTTTTCTGCTGCCTTTCTGTTTCCCAGCTCAGCCACCACTATCCCTCTAATTACATTTGCTTGGTCACCTCCTATTTCCTCCTTTTCACTTCTTTTCTGCTCCTTTTGTTCTCTCTTTCCAATGATTTTGGGTCAGCAATGCTTTGCTTACAGTGTGGAGCAGGAGTTTTCAGCCTTTCTCATCACATCCAGGTGTTTGTAGGCCTCTGTGCTTGCCCTGAGATAGGGTTCTCTTGTGCACCATATTTTTCATAATGTGAATGAAGAAACAGAGCCATGGCTCTGCCTCTCATTCCCCAGGTTGTGCAGAACCATCCTTTTGTGGGCTGATGCCTTTCCCACCAGACGTAGGAGAGGCAGGAAGACAGGATTTTTTCTCTTGTGTGATTTGTGTGCATCTCAGGCCTTGCTCACAAGCAGGATGAGGCTGAGTGTTGAGGTAAAAGCTGTGCCATCTTCACTTCTCAGGGATGCAGGGTCCTGAAAGCCACCTCACCCAGCAGCTCTGCTGATGGTGAGGGCTCTCCCAACAGGCAAAACCATCACCATCCCTTCAACATCTGTCTAATGTCCTCTAGCCCAGGCAACTGAACCCATGTGTTTATTTTACTGGTGGAATACACCTGCAACTTGAATATTGTATGATAAGCAGATGTTCACTTCTATAAATTGAACAGCATGCAAAGATTTATGGACCCCAGAGGTTCAGATTTAGCGAGTGGGAGCCAAGGTCACAACTGGACCTTCAGATTCAATAAATCTTGACATTGCTGGAGCACTGGGGGAGGGGAGAAAGGCATCATTATAGACTTATAACAATTTTTAAAGTATGGCAGTGATGATCTGCAAAGCAGATGTAAGTCAGGCTGATTTCAATACATTAAACTGACCCTGCCAGGTAAGAGATGAAATATCTCAGGGCTTGATTTGGAGTCACATATGGAATACAGGAGAGGGAATGATGATAATAAACCCCTGTTCACCTGGGGAAAAAATGCTCCATTAAAAAGAACAAATGTTTTGTTTTCATGCTCTAGGACACTGTTGGTAACATCATTGGTGAATTTATTGTAATTAATACTTTAAATGATGTTTTTGTGCTGTGATTTTCTTTCATGCAGTGCACTAATGAAAGCTACTGGTTTAACTCTGATAAAAAATGAAGTCCTGAATGAGCAGAGTAGGTACCTCCTGGTGAACACCCCTGGTGTCTCCCAGCCCAGGAGGCAGAGTCACTGCATTCAGAGGGTTCGCAAAGGGAACAGACTGCCAGAAGTAACTCAGGCTGTAATGTCCCTTCAGACCGTGGGAACTGTGAAAGTTCAGGAGAGTGAGAGGCAGTGAGGAAGGTTTTAAATGAGCACCAAAGTGCCTGACATGGGTGTGTTACAAACACCTTCCTAGGGGCAGCTCAGAAGGCAATCCCTTGTGATAGCTGCAGGAAAGTTGGGCTAAGGGTGTAAATAGAAACGGATAAAGCCTGAAATGACCCCTGCCAGCCCAGAGCCCAGCTTGGGCTGTGAAGGCCTGCAGAGGTGTTGAACAAATTTGTCTACTCCAGACTCCACAGCAGACCCAGTGACTCTTAAGTTAGAACAGTCAAAGCTAAATTTCATCAGCCAACATGTTGTCACATGTGACCAGCTGCAGATGCAAACAAGAGAAACCAAACACCAAAATGTACTTTTTTTTTTATCACTGTGGTAATTATGCATGTGAAAAACTCCCTCAAATTCAAGTATGTGAAAGCAGAGCTGTCTGAAGAAGAAGCAGATAGGAAAATGTAAAATTTCATGGCTTCAGAGGCAACTAAAATGAAAATGTTCAAGCCAAAGTGAAGTTATCACTAATGGCCAGGTGAATGTGAGATATAACCTTTCTGCCAGCTATAATATAGATAACTCAGAAAGCATGACAGGCTGAGCAGCTTAAGATTTCCAAGGTGCTTGCTCAAGGATGCTTCAGGTTCATGCCCTCCTGACGAGAAATCCAGAGTGAAAAGCTGGAGTCAGGCAGGGGAGGTCAGTGTCCAGTGCACTGCCCTTTTTAGCTCTCATTCTAGATCGTCCCCTCACTTCTGGGCACAAGGCTCATTTTAACTCTCACACTCCTGCATGCCAGACATGGGTGTATTTTGCTTTGGAGGGTGTAGTGAAGCTCATGATGTGTACAGGCTTGGAAAAGGCTGCTCTCACAACCTGAGGTACTACAAACCTTCTGCCAATAGGTCTCGAATGATCAGTGATGTTTCTTCTGCATCCAGCTGCCAAGTGACGGGATGGAAGTGCAGGGAGTGATTTCTGCCCCAGTGCCACCCAGCAGTTCCCTGCAATGATCCCAGTCACCACATGCCCTCGCCAGGGGAGATTTTCTCCATGGCCACAACATCCAGGATCATAAAGGAAAGGTGTTTCTCAGTGGTTTTTCCACTATTCTTTATAAAAGTGCCACATAAGCAGGGAAATGAGAAAGGGTTTACATTATCTGGCCTTTGTTCTTGTATCTTTAAACACTGACTCCAAAATAACTCTTCTCCATACCAAAAAAGCACATTGTGACCTCTTTGCTGGTGAGGCACCGACTGTGGATTTGTCTGCCTTGGAAGTTGCAAAAGACAGCTCTGGTAACTGCAACATCTTTTAAATGAGCCCCTGACATTCTCAATGAAAATCTCACTTAGTAGATCAATACTCAGCTTCATTGTTGTCCTATATCAGAGTAGGCTGCAGGTAAAATGGGTTTGGTGGTTACTCTTTATCCCCAGAGGATTCCTAACCTGACTTCCCACTGCTGAAAAAGGCGTTAAAAATAAAAGTAATCTCTCACTGATAGGAAGAATTTCCCAACAGCTGTATCCTTCAAAGGCTTTGGCCTTTTCTTTCCCCTTACCCTCTCCCTATGTAGCCCTCTGGGACCCATGGTTACGTGGGATGCCAACTGCTCACTATTCATCACAGCCCCGTTCCCCAAGGGCCCATTGACTCTCAATAATTTATCACCCAAAGCTTTGTGTGCTGCTGCAGAAATAAATCAGGGCTGGGAGCACCAGATGCTCCCGCATCCCATCGCACTGTGTTAATTTATTAAATCAGGGCTTTCTCAGCCCAGCCGAGAGGTGCAGGGATCTCCTCCACAAGGAGCAGTGAGGATGGGGGTTAAGGGCTGCTGAGCCAAGTGCAAAGAGTGTTGAGAGAGAGAGAGACTTCAGCGTGGAAGCTGAACTTGGAAACTCTCGCAGGGTGAGCAGGCGGTCGGCTTTCCAAGCAGAGCTCGCTGGGACTGCGCTCCAAGAAAAATACGTTTAGTCCTTAAGCGTGTGTTTTTCGTTCTGGGCTCACGGTCTCTTTTTGTTTCTTGGACTGGGTCTCGCACCCGGATACAGCAAGTAAATATCAAGCCATAAATCACAAATTCGATGCTTGCTTTTCTTTCCTCAAGGTTGTATAATATAATGGAAAAGATCAAGCAAATGCAAAGCTATTTTGCGCTGCACATGCAGAGTGCAAAAGGCCCTGGGTCTCTTCCAATGACCCCGCAAGAATGATAGGCCTCCTGCTAACACCAAGATCTGTTTTTCTGAGGCATCACACAAATCCTCTCATGGATTGAAGAGTTTCTCCTGCTCTTGTTTTCTTTAATGTTCTTGCAATACAGTTAATTTAACATGTAATGACCCTTCATTCAAACCTTCTGCACATACATATTATGGTTGTTTCATCAAATGTGTCTCTGTCAGAACAGGAAACACAAATTTCCTACATTCTCTCCCAGAGTCCTGAATGCATGTCAACAGCTTTTTGGTACTTATCACCCTTGGTCATTTCTCATCTCCCCTTCGGAGGGGGAGGACCATGCCTGCTAACATACAATCTTGCCTCTGACACTGGAGAACCAGGCTGACCCCACCTGGAAGATGGAAGAATGCTGGGACTTCTTGAAGTTCTGGGTGCTTGTCCTTGAAATCCAACCTTGCCAAGGTTGCACATTCTGGTCCAGCACTCCATCATGCAGCAGGGCCTGAAGTCACACCACTGTTGCTCTTATAAAATCACCTTCCAGTCACCTGCAAGGGGAAGAGCCAAACAAAGAACTCATGATTCACCCTACCCCCAGAACACTGTTCAGGATAACTCCTCTTCTCTAGCCCAGTGCCCACCAATACAGTGCCCACCAAGGAATGACATGAAGGGATAGGAGCATTTCTGGTTCTGCTGATGCATTGGCAGCCTCTCTGCTCATCTCTGACCATGTGAAAATGGGATTTTAGAGGATTGTGTATCTAAATGACACCTAGTTTTTGTGATGACTGCAAGAAAACTCTTCCTTGACACCAGCTCTTTTCCCAGGGTCCCTGCCACTCCTCCAGAGGGACTTCATCACTTTTACAGGAACGAGCTGGCTGTTGGGTTGTAAACCCCCATTTATGCTTCCTTTTCCCCCTCCTCCTCAGAAGTTTCCATTTGCTCTGACATTTTCCCAAACTTCTAAGCTAGGGAAAGATATCCAGTGTACATAACACTGGCCTGAAGAACTAAACCTTGCCAATGTTATGAGAAAGCATAAGCAAGAGATTATAATGGGAAGTGTTGGGCAATCCTGTCTTTACTGAAGGCAAAATCCCCCACTGGGCCTGCCACCAAGATTAGTTCCAGATTTCTTTGGGTTCTTGTGACATGCAAAGGGCCTGTCCCAGCACTGCTTAAGTGCTATCAGGTCTAATGCTCTCTTTCAAATCTCTCCTCCCTAGCATCATGAGCATTATTCTGAGGAAATTTTTCCTGAATTCTTCACGAGACAACATTGGGAAATGCTGGTTAGTCAGTAAGACCATTGTTTATCCTCCTGGTAAAACACAGCTTCCGCTAAACCAGAGCCCATCTCTTCTTGAAGATAAGCAAATGTTAGTGAAATGACTGTAAATCATGAGATTTCTGGTTAAGGTTGCAGCAAAACTCCATTTGCATCTTAACTCTGTTTTCTCTCATTTACGGTCTTCTTCAAATGTCTTCTTTGGCACTGAAAACATTTGTCTCAACCTAAAAGTGAACTTTGGAGAGGGGGAGTCTGAATAAAACCCCTACAGCTGTTTTTGAGTTATCCAGGAAGAAAAAAAATGCACATTTCCCAGTATAAACATTGTCTTGGTTTTATTTTGGGGCTTTTTGTTGTTTTGTTTTTTAAGTTCAAGGAGAACATTCTGTTTATTTAGAGTTAGACTATTTTATTTTACTTTACTTTATTCAGAAATCCGCACAGCACATCTGTACTTCTCAGTGGTATAAGAGCTGCCCTGTGAGGTCAGAACAAGGGTTGGTCCAACCCTGGACCCTGTTTCTGACTGTGGTTGGTAGCAGATGCTCAGAGCACAGCAGAGAGGAAACAGCACCAGTGCCATGGGGCCTTTTTTGGTGTCCCTGCTGTGCTCCCACCACTCCATTGTCACAAGGATTCCTGAGTTGGAGCTGGAATGATGTGTTTGACACTCACCAGCAGCCTGGTCCTCTCTGAATTTGTCTAACTTAAAGCCCCTCTGCCCTCTTGGCCTTTGCAGAATTTAAGAAGAAAGAGTCTCCCAAGGACACAACCAGGTTTAAAAAGAGGGTGAGGATCTGCTGATTTCACTGTGAAATCAGCAGA